>JAKRZM010000507.1:93303-105794 GCA_036379175.1 Heliconius cydno galanthus | reverse complement strand
CACATTTTTAATTTCAAAATTTGTTTTACGACTATACCTCTGCATTTCTTCGATCTTATCTTCCAGAACAGTTATATATTTTCTATCCTCCTTAATCTGATGCTCCAAGCCAGTAATTTTTCTCTGAAATTCCTCGTTTTGGGAGGAAAGGAAAGCTATGGAGTTTTCTATGTTTTTATTAGTAGTTTGGATTTCTTTCAAAAGTGCTAAATTCTTCTTAAATTCTTGGTTTTGACCTGATAACAAACTTGAAATCATATCTTTAATTTCCTCTTTGAAGGATGAAAATTCGACTGAAGAGTCGTCATTCCTTTTCCTTTTATTTCTGGTCGACACAAAGTTAGGAGGAGTGTCATTTTGTCCCAAAGTATTGATATCTGTGTCTGAGAGTGATTTATTTAGAGTATATTCCATTTTGGAGCACCAGGGTAGTATAAGTGGAGAGGTGATTGCTAACCGTAGAATTCGACAAATGAGGAGCGACTGCAGCTGCCACTTGTTGCTTGAAGATGATCCAATTGCATTAAAGGGGCGTAGACAACTCCAAGCAGTAGGGCGGATCCAGCTGCCAGGTGGGGTGTGCGTTTGCGCAGATTGGATATATATTAAAAGCAGTATTCACTCACTTGGGCGGAGTCGAAAGTACCAGGCGAGCAGGAACAAATGTTGCTTATAGTTAAGCTTCTTCAGTTTATGCTCTCCTATTATATGAAGATGAATTTATTCACTTAAATTTTAATTATTCGTTTATTAAACAAATTAACACGGACTCTAGACACGTTTGCACCTTACGGTGGTCCGGGGGGAAGAGGATTGACATACAATTTATTCCGCCATGTTAATAACGTCGTTGCTAAGCAACGATTTGCAAAGTTTGTTGTTAGAAACGTCACCCAAAATAAGCTTGCTTAACGCATCTCTCTATTGAAAACTGAAAATAATTTCGTAAATATATTTAAAAAATATTCGTATAGTTCAAGCGGGCGTAGCCGTGCTCCACTAGTATTAAATATATAACATTTAATTAGCTTAATTTAGTTTACATAAGTTATCATATTAGTAATAGGTACTACGTTGTAACTAACGCATATTAAGTTAGAGAATGATATTGATATGGATACGGCTTCCACGTTGTGGGCCGGGTGGTGTGGACTGGGGGGTAAAGCTGGTTACAATTACAATTACACCCCCACATTTGTTGAGGCTATAAACGCGGTTGTAGGGAGTTCTATTCTCATATTCTTTTTGTTTGTATTCTATTTCTACGCTAGGGTAAGCGATTGCGATGGTAGTGGGTTCGATTGCCAGTCGGTGGAATAAAATATTTAATATTTTAATTTCCTCTCTCTTTCTCTTCTCTCTCTCATTTGTTGTAAATAATGTTGTCATAGAGTGTGTGAAAAATATTCTGTTTATAATTTCTTTTTAAGTTTCACATTTTTCTTTTATATACAGCAGGGTAGGCAAAGACATTCTCTTCTCACATTTTTTCAGCTTTAGTAGGCAGAAGAAATTAATATAATTGAAATATAATTATTCCTTTGAGTGAGTGGAGATTGAAGACACTCCGACACGACGATCATTTACAACTTCAGCTATTTCAAATAAAAGATTTTATTTTAAAGTTTAGAAATGCATACTTTATAACAAAATTTCCCTATATATAACATTCATATCTTTTATCTGCACTACATCAATCTTCTCTCGCAATCTTGATGCACTGTAAAGAAAATTCATTTAATCTTATTTAGTGATAACAATTTCAAGTTTAATTTTAAAATATTCTGAAAATTATGCAAAAATCACTTTCCTTACTACACACTTATTTATTTTAACGAAATTTTTGTTGATTATTTAGTTGTACTTGGTGAATATAAGCTTTTTTTAAGCTTATCTATCTACAACATATATGTTTAGTTTTTTGTACTTTTTGAGAGAAAAATTAAAAAAAGAAATAATTTCTTTGATTATTACTTTTTTTTAATATTTGGAAATATTTTTTTCTTATTCTATTCTTTTTCAAGAAAAATCGCGCTTCCTTGAATTTATGTAACTGGAAAAAAAACCTAGTTTTACGCTGTATTCCTCGATTAGCAGGGTAGGCAGAATAACCTGGTGTCACTCCGTTCCCCATTTCTATCCTAATGGAAACAGGAACATAGTGTCTTAACTCTAGGTTACCAAGTTCCCCTGTGTATCCTGTTATATG
Source organism: Heliconius cydno galanthus (assembly GCA_036379175.1). NCBI lineage: Eukaryota > Metazoa > Arthropoda > Insecta > Lepidoptera > Nymphalidae > Heliconius > Heliconius cydno. The sequence continues at coordinate 103,585 of JAKRZM010000507.1, read as the reverse complement.
CGGGATACACCGTGAAGCTCTAAAAAAAACCTATTTTCATATAAGACTAGACAAAAGCGAGGGTAGTACAGAAGCCATATCTCATTTAAACATGACGTAAACGAGCGCATAATGAAATAATAGTGTTTAATGTTATACAAGGCACTGCAAATAATTATATGTGGAACGTTTTATTGACACCCTTGTAGTGTAGTAGAGTTTGTATTCCGTATTAAATCCGCCTGAACACCTTCTCCGTTCTCCTTTCTCTTCCTTGAACCTGTGTTCCTTTAGAAAATTTATGATTGTTAATTTTTGCTATAAAATATGAAAAAATGAGGCCTTTTTGGCGGAATAGTCCTCTATAGACTATAGACGTCTACGTCTAACTGTAATCGCGGTGGCTGGATGGATAGGGCTCCAAGGCTTTGCGGTTTTATTAGAACTTCCTTACAAGTGCCACACAACTGTGGACCTGCCGACCGGCGGCAGTTTCCTGGGCAGCGACATGGGTATATCATCCATTCGAGTTTTGACTAGAATATGGATATATGGGTGACTTAGCCAAGTCCTCATGAAAAACCAAAACCCTGTAGCTCCTCTGGTCGTAGGCGGCGATGATCATTTACCGTCAAGTCATCCAAGCGTTTTGTTTACTACGTTTTTTTTTTAAAGAAAAACACGTAATTCGATCTGGCTTTCTAAAAAATATTTATTCTAGAGTCAGGATTTCTTCAGTTTATATTGAAAACAGAAATTCATATAAAACATATGGTGTTGTCCCAACATGACCCTTATGGGAATAAGTTAATAGTTAGGGTTGGTAAGTAGAATTATAAAAGTAAAACTATATTTAAATATATTTGAGTTTTTTATTATTGCTTCGCTTTAATAACACGTAGATATACCTAGTATGGAGAGTGTTAGTGGTAGTGCCGATTTCGACCGAACTTTCCTTGTTGTCAGCGCGAGTAAAATGATTCTTACCTGCAGTGAGAATCCACAACCGTCATGTTTTCTTGTATTCATTGCAGCTACGCCAGGACGACTCAGTTTATCATGTTTATCAGAACCGGAAATGTCTCAAAAATTGGGCGGAATGTGAGACGGAGTGTGCTACCACTAAGTTCATTGCGTCCATCTTGCTTTATGCGGGGTATAGGATGAAGTTAAAAAAAGATAAAATTATTCCCCCATACATATATGTTAAGAAGAAAAAGGTAATTGGGAAACGGATTAAAATAGATCTACCTATACTATTTTCATTAAATATTATACAAAATGAACAAATATATAACAGTAACAAAATTATAAATTTAACTACTACAAAAATATATAAAAAAAAATATTATTTATATTCTCCCTGTACCAGCCCTAAGTAAATCCGGTTAAAATGTCGATATCCGGTTGGGGTGTAATAAAATAGATTGTTGATATTTATCTGTTACATCTTATCTCCGGACTCGCGTAAAAATATCATCTTACTCTTACTTGTATACGAGGAACGTGCTATAAATATCTGTTTTATTGAATTGGCTTAAATTTCAGTTTTCAATATTCAATTATTTATTTAAATTTATATTTCAATTTCTTCGCTCTGGGGTCAGAAAAGTGAGTAGCGGAGTGTTTGAACACTAGGCTCCCTCTGCCTGCCCTGCTGTGTGCGGGATACAGCGTGAAGCGGATTCTTTAATTTTACTTATCAATATATTGTTTTTAAAATGATTTTATTATTAGAAAACGAAAGTAATGCAGATAAGTAAATTAATAATTATGTACTTCAAGCGGATGTAACATTAGGTTTTATATTAGGTTTTCAGGTAACACATTCTATTCTCCATTTTTTTATTGATCTCGGGAATCTCAGATTAGTCCAAGATAGTATCAAGGTAGGCTATTTAGGTAATAACTAACTTAAATATTTAAAAATTTTACTTTCAATTATCAATTATCATATAGACTGCCTTCCCTAATTTCAGCTAAATTTTTAAGACATCGCGTGTTCTTAACACTAACTTACTGAGCCGAGCCTAACATCACTTTATCTTATTACCAGGGTCAGTAAATGAAAATTATTAATGTCCCCGATCGGGAACGGAATCCACAACCATCATACATGTCAGACTTAGTGCCTTTATGTTTATACAGCGCATTGAGGTATACCCATAACTGGTTATGATAACAATTTGGACATCTTATCGATGTGTACGCAGAGGCCTATATGAGGCTTTAATAATTAATTATATTTACCAATAGCTAGATGCTATCTCATCGTTATAGCCATTTATGAAGGTACTGGAGTTTGATGTTAAACACGTAATGGTAATTTTAAATTAGGTTTAAAATTGTTCTGCCTTTTCTATTTTCTTTTTTACTTCTTGACCCATTGATTGTTGGATGACGGAACTAAACACCGCGCTTTCCCTCGTTACCAAATCGAGGGAATGAAAATATGTAACATTTAATTTTCTCGAGTATGTATCGAATTCACAACCGGTGCCACGACTGGCTTCAGAATTTTCTCTTTACATTCAAAATGCATTTTCTGAGGAACTTTAAAGATTCAATTCTAGATTAACTTGCTAAATAAAGTTAGGAAACAACGTATCCTAGAGCCATAGAATATTAATTGAAAAAATATATATAATTTTTGGGGTAATACATAGACAAACGGACAGACAAACATATAGACTTAAAATAAACTTATCTTATAAGGGTTATTTAATTTAGGCAAAGTTAGCGCTTTCTACCATAAAATTTATTCAACCCCGCATATATATTACGATAATTATGTTACAAAGTACGATCCCCGCGAGGTTCGTATATTTGCTCCTAATTTAACAGAATGGCCCATATAAGTTTGCTTAACGCAAGTTGAGTCAATACAGGTACGTACGGCCCATATTTATAAGCCGATCTCAAGTCTGAGAACGATCTTGAGATGTAATTTTGATATGAAACTTATTGAATGATGATATTAGCAAGTTAGTGTACTGTCAGCTTCTACTGCTTATTTTAAGACTTAATTTTATCCTGAGTGAACAAAGAACTTTGTGATCAAATTGATCTTTCATTCTTTGTTTGACAACCTAACTTAACTTCACGCTGTATTCCTAGCGGAGTATACAGAGAGAAAGTAGCGCTAAACGCCACGGTCTCTACCTCAATGGCTTCTATGTTTACATGCTAGTCCACAATAATTAATATACCCTACTAAAGTTGTAAATGCAAGTCAATCTTTCATGAATATATCAAGATGTCTAACTATTATAATGAAGTAACAGCTCCAAGTTCAACTTGCAAATTACTATTAATTCCCATAGCGGCTTCCATATTCGCTTTGTGTTCCTATTTTGGATAAGATTATAATTAATTATAATAATAATAATATGGTGATAATAAACAGTTACATCTGTATATTACGCGAGACAGTTGTGACAGACGGTTCTGAGTTCAATTATCACTAGGGGTATGAAATATTTACAATTCCTCGCTGTGGTAACGAGACAAAGCCCAGCGTTTAGTTCCGAGACTCAACATCAACAACAGCTCGACATGTTTCGAAATTTGAGTGGAAATTGGGGACCGAAGTATCTTAATCTAGGGAATTTAGTGGTTGTGACTATCCTGGTTTCCTCTGTCTATCCTGTTATATGAGGGATACAGCATGAAGATAAAACAGAAAAAAGAAAATAACTTTATTTATCACTTTACTTCGACTGGGACATTTAACTTATAAACAATTAAAAGACATTCAATTTAATTAACTAATTTATATGACAATAACAGTATTGGGGGACGGAGTGTCTTAACAAGTACCTTGCTGAGTGCGGGATACACCGGGAAGCTGATACCGATACTTTCCAAATATTTTCTTAAAAACCAATATTTAAAATTACTTATAATCTTTAAATGTTATCCAGTCATGCCCTTTTTTCTCATTTTTTGCTTAAGAAATAATAAACAATGTGTTTTTCTTTTTGTCCTTTCAATTCATTCTAACCTTAAATAAAGCTGGACAATAGCGAACAATTATGTACCTTTGATATACATATATTCAGAATGGCGACCAAATTTACATTTTGAAGAAACAAAAAATAAAGGTTTAAAAAAGCAATATTATATACGTTATGAAGGCCTTTATAGTGGTGTACGATAATATTATATATTCCATTCCTCAAGCGGGAATCGAACCGACAACCTGTCGCGTTTATAGTTACACACTTTACAAGTTTATAACTAAATGTATAAAGCTGAAAAAAACTTCATATTAGTTCATTTTACATACAATAAATACATTCAACCGCCAGCTTAAGTTATTCTTCTTTTATAAGTCTCCTTCTTGTTAACCTATAATCATTGAAATGATATGAAACCGACTCGCACTTGACCGGTATTATTTCCTTGCAGATAAAGAAATAATGGGTAAATCCTAATAACAACTTTAACACTACAGGGAGCTATTAATAAGATATATAATTTTCAAGTTGGTCGCTTTGATGAAATATGCATCCGCTTAAACCGTGTTCTAGCAGCTAAAGTCTTAAAGTGTTTTGAACTGTTTTACTACTGAAAGTTATTTTTATATGCAATTTTATTTTTACAGTAAAATGTTTTGGGTAGTGTAGTTAATTAAAGTTGTTTTTTGTTGGCATTTCTCCTAGGGAACCTAATGGTAAGAATTCCGTTCTTATTTTTGAGACCTTGCTGTACCTCATTTACCATGGGGATTGTTTTGGGGAACTGTTGGACCTGGCTGAACCTGGTTCCTGCCGTTCAATTTTCTAATCGCACAGCACGTCACTAGTTAAAATTTTATCTCCATTTAAATATGCGAATTGGGGAATGGCCTGGCGTATCCACCTTCTCAAAGGCTGGCAACGTTCCTGTTGCTTCTCTGGTGTTATAGGAGGTCCTAGGCAGAGGTCACATACCAACAGGTGACACGTAGGCTCTAATCTCAAGAACTGCTGGTGCGATTTAAAAAAAAAAATCTTATTTAACAGGATTTTTTAAACATTTTTCTGATTGTTATAAATAACAATAACGTAATAACGGTAACGGCTTGATAATTATAAACAAACTTTAAACTTAAAGTTATAGCCCTTCAACCAAGCAGGCAAAGCCGTAGTTAAAGTTAGTTAATTTTTATAATATTACTAATATTATGAGGAATATAGGTTCATATTACATTTTATGGATCGTGTCAACTTAGCACTTAATTTATAAGCGGAGATGTTTGTCGATCCATTAGTGTTTTGTTTTTTATAGCTTAGAACGGAAGTGCTCTCTATTGGAAGACTATATTAGGTACAATCTTTCAATACAGTTCGATAAAGACAATTTTACATAAAAAAATGTTGAAATATATTAAAATATTATTTTCAATATCATAGAGGCCAGTCGTGGTGTAGGAGCAGCATGTGATTGTAAACGATAAGTTTGTGGGTTCGATTACCACTCGAGACAATGGAAAAATAGATAAATATTATGTGAAAAACAATTTTATATGACGTTATTTATACCAAACAAAATAAAACAAAAACATATATTTAAAATACTTGAGCGGAATTCGAACCTACAACTGTAGTGTAAACTAAAACCGTAGAGTCGCGACAATTATACGTACATTTTATGAAAAAGAGATTTTCTAAAAAAATGATTTTTGTTTTATGTCAATATTCTATCTACAAAAAATATTTATTTATGAGAAAAACGGAACGTTACGATAGCAAAAGTCGCAAATTTTGTTGTGGAAATACAAACATGCATTTTGACTATAGAGATTGATCGCAGTTTGGTTAAAATAAATGTTTTACGTTATACCATTCGTCTTTTGAACCACGGTTAAATATATGTATGTACAGTACAAAAACAACGAAATTGTAGATTTAGTAATGCTCTATTTTCTGTTTTATTACGAAAAATAATCCATTTACCCGAGTAGGAAGCGAACCTATACGCGTCGTGTTTACAGACATAGACATAGGGCCTCACAGCATTGATTTAAATACCACTTACACACAGCAGGGTAGGCAGAGGGAACCTAATATTAATACACTACGTTCCCCACTTTACACCGAAATCTGGAGGTATCGCGTGTTGAGTGTCAGAACTCTACGCTGCGCTTTACCTTAACACCAGAGCGAAGAAGACTGGCCTTACTACCTGATTTAAATATTATTTATATAACCAAAAAAGTACTTTAAACTAACGACTATATATAAAATAAAAGTAGATTATTTAGGATTCAGGTTAAAACACCTTTCATCGATACGCCAGCGGTCCCGTTGCGGCTCAACCTAAGCCTACATCGTTATCGGCCGCCATTCTACGTTTTACGTAAGGATAAATAAATATATTTCAAGTTATATTTTATTCATGCTATATATTTTTATTTCTAGCCGTCGTATCCCGTAAATGCTAGGTTAGGCAGAGGGAACCTAGTTTTAAGACATTCACTTTCCTTTTGTCTTACCCAATTTTCGAGACATTGGATATTGAATGGCGGAACTTAGCGTCGCGCTATGATTCGTTACCAGAGCGAGGAAATGAAAACAATTCATTCTTCAGGGTAGGAATCGAACCCACTGTTGCATTTACAGTTAGATGCTTGTTGACATTAGGTTCCCTTTGTTTACCCTGCTTTATTAGGAACACAGCTTAAACCAAAAAAAAATATTAAATATATCTAATTGAGTAGAAAATTGGTAATTATTTGTTCACCCTTGGCCCAAGGGGAGAGTAATTTTTGACGCCCCAATCATTAATTAACTTCATATAATTAGTGGTTGTCATCAGCAGCGTAGCGGGAAGTATATGGTCAACATTATTGCAAAGTATATATTTTTACTATTATTATTTGACGCCAACCAGATAGACCGGTGTGACTGTAACGCGACGGTTGTGAGTTCGATCCCCACTTGAAGAAATTAAATATTTATTTACGTTTATATTTCCATTTCTTCGCAGGTGTCGAGGCAAAGCACGTTGAGTTCTGCCACTCAACACGCAATGCCTCCAGAATTCGGCAGAAAGTTAGGAACGAAGTGTCCTAACATTAGGTTCCCTCTGCCTACCCTGCTGTGTGCGGAATACAACGTGTAGCTGATTTTTTATAATGTAACAAAAATATTATCGAAAAAAAAACTACCAATATTATTATACAAAAGACATTTAAGTGACACAATGTCACGTTATAACGCTTTAGCTTTCAACTAGCAATTTACTAAATGACCGTTTTGTCAGCATGTTATAATTGTAGCTTATCACTTGTATGTTATTACGTGTAAGAGGTTATAATTAGAAAAGAGGCCAGTCGTTGAGTTCCACCCCTCAACACTTAATGCCTCAAGCAGAAATGGAATAGGGAATTTCCTAAGGTTCCCTTTGCCCTCCATGCTATACGGGATACAGCGTGACACTGATTGTCATGTCATGTCCTTTTTTTTTCCACATCGCTGTCCCACAATAAAGAAGAAAAAGGGAAAAAACTGGAAACAGGAATGTATTGTTAAAACTCTCCGTTCCTCTTCGTTCTATATTGCTTTTTGATTGGCGTAACTAATTGAGATTAGTTAGATGGAAATAACAATTTTCTGTTAAACAAACTCTATAATTTACTTGTGTTAGGTGTTTGACAGATAATAAATTAGATTAGAGACCCTTATGGCGCAGCCGCACAGTGTCTCAACCCAAACAGCGCAGTTAGAGGTTCGATTTCCACTCGAGGTAATGAAGTATTTTTATTTTCTTTCTATGATCACAAGAAAAGGCACGGGGGAGAAATTCACCACTCAACANAATTGAACACGTGTTTCATCGTTTTCTAGAATTCTCCCCCTAAGGGTGCAAATAAGGGGTTGAAAGTTTGTATAGGTTTTTTTAAATCGGCACCAATTTTTATAAAATTTGAAATTTAGACTCTTAAAAATATTTCATTGAACACATGTTTCATGGGTTATTAGAATTCACCCCTAAATACGCAAGCGAAGCTGCGCGCGTCCGCTTCTGTGGTATAATAAAGATGAAATGTATTGCAATAAGAGGTTATAATTAGAAAAGAGGCCGGTCGTTGAGTTCCACCCCTCAACACTTAATGCCTCAAGCGGAAGTGGAATAGGAGTGTCCTAAGGTTTCCTTTGACCACCATGCCATACGGGATACAGCGTGACGCTGATTGTCACGCCATGTCCTTTTTTCCGGCTCCACATCGCAGTCCCGCACACAATGGAGAAGGAAAAGGGAGAAAACTGAAAACAGGAATGTATTGTTAAAACTCTCCGTTCCCAATTCTATATTGCTTTTTGATTGGCGTAACTGATTGAGATTAGTTAGATGGAAATAACAATTTTCTGTTAAACAAACTCTATAATTTACTTGTGTTAGGTGTTTGAGAGGTAATAAATTAGATTAGAGACCCTTATAGCGCAGCCGCACAGTGTCTCACCCCAAACAGCGCAGTTAGGGGTACGATTTCCACTCGAGGTAATGAAGTATTTTTATTTTCTCTCTATGATCACAAGAAAAGGCACGGGGGAGAAATTCGCCACTCAACACGATAGAATATCGGGAACGGATTGTGTTAGTGATAACATGTGTTAGTGATAAATCTAGTGATAGGTTCCCTCTAACCCACCCTGCTAGAATCAGTGATATCCATATAGCGTGAAGCTAAGGCCACCCGAGTAATATTTGTAGCTTACCTAGTAGGTACCTACCTATGATCGATATGTGGAGTTAAGCTTTATAGATTTTTTAATATTAGATTAGCATTGCGCAATCTAGGCCTTAGACATACAAACAGGTTTTTTTGTAATTTTGTTAAAAAAAATTAAATTATATTAAATCAGCTTCACGCTGTATCCCGCATACAGCAGGGTAGGCTGAGGGCATCTAGTGTTAAGACACTCCGTTCCCCCCTCTCACGTGAATTCAACGCCGCGGTTTTCTTTTAACGCTGGGAAATGCTGTTTACGCAGACCGTACGCACGGTACTGTGGGGCTCACCGATGAATGAACTCGATACTTCATAACCGATACTTTGGATCGAGTTATGCCACTCAACACTCATTGCCTCCAGAATTCAGTGGAAGGTGGAGAACGGCAGTGTCTTTATAAGAACAGAGAGTCTTGTCACTGGATTCTCAGGTCCCCTCTGGATACCCTGCTATATAATAAAAAAAACATTATATAAAAAAACCATAAAATTTAACCCATTTTATAGTATTGCATGTTTAATCATCATTATTTGAAATTAATGAGGATCTATAAAAGTAAGTAGTTTTTCATAGCAAACACTAATAGCAAATAGTAACATAATTGATAGCTTTGATAAATACGATTTGTGTACAAAACTCATTACTTATCTGGGCACTAGGTTTATTTGTAAATTTGTATAATTGGAAATTACATATAGAGGCGGTGGGGCAATGGCATCGTCTGTCTGTAAACGCGACGTTCGTAGGTTCGATTCCGACTCGGAGGAATTAATTAGTTTAAATTTTATGTTAAAATTTATAAATTAGAGTTAAATAGGCGGCTTAAATTGGAGAACGTAGTGTTTTGACACTAGGTTCCATCTGCCTACCATACTATGCGGGAAAAAAGCGTAACGTTGCTAAAACCCTTCTCAGAACCCTCGTTTCGGGGGGAGACAGTATTTGATAGTGGTTATGGGCGAAAAGTGGAGAGTGGATGGTCTTGAGTCTCTGCTCTATCAAATATCAAAAGTGTGAAGGTGCTTTTACAAATAAAAAAAAAAGTTTCATAGTTATTATAACCTCGAATAAATCTAAATCGTTAAGTCGGTTTATTGAGACTTAACTGTTTAATAATAAACGTGTTTAGGGTTGCGTGAGCTGTGTAATAAATATAGAAGGTTAAAGGATATGTTAGGTATTAATATAATAATTATTAGACACCATCATGGGGCACTGGCTGTATGGGACCTCATCGTAAGTTCAATTCAATTCTACTGGGGGAATTATATCTTATTTACTAGCTTGTTCCTGCGATTCCACCGTAGTTATAATATAGAAATTAATAATAAACATTTTTTTAGTTTCACGTTGTATCCCACACATAGCAGGGTAGGTAGAGGGAACATGGGAACCTAATGTTCAGATATTCCGTTCCCCATTAAGATACTTTTGTTCCCCACTTTCTGTTGAATAAGAAATATTTACAAATAGCACGATAATATTCGCTATCCTATCCTATCCTATCCTATCCTATCCTATATCTTATAAAACAAAGTCGCTTTTCGTGTCTGTCTGTTGTTTCTAACTCTTCTTCTTCTAAA
>JAKRZM010000507.1:30098-84886 GCA_036379175.1 Heliconius cydno galanthus | reverse complement strand
CAGCAAAATTTAAGAGAAAAATCAAGAAAACCTACATAAAATTGAGCACGACTTTTTTTGCAATTTGTGTCGATTCTACATTAGCCGAAGGAACTTCGTTCCTACCTGGTGTCCCACGACACCACATTATATTATATTTTATTTTATTTCTCACTCTGGTCACCAAGACAGAGCACAATGTTGAATTCATCATTCTAAAATCTCCAGAATTTCAGCCATTCATACAAAAAAAAATAGTTTCCCCAGCAATTATACAAAGAGAAATTCTTCCACCCTAACAAAAAGGAACATATAATATAAGGTTTCAGTGAAGCCATCAAACGTATTTATCTAGCGATTACCCACGGCTCGATGGGTAGACCTTTTTCCATAATATTACGATACACCGTCGATGTTTCAGGTTATTTCTAATGTGACTAGACGTCCCGTTTTGAACGGAACTGTCCCATTTAGAACGGGACTGTCCCGTTTTTCGCTTGTGTGACTCGTAGGAAGTGGAGGAAGTGAAATATTTGTTTAAATTTATATTTTCATTGCTCTGGTGTCGAGGCAAAGCGCCTCCAGAATTTGGTGGGAAGGGGGTAACGGAGTGGCTTTACACTAAGTTCTCTCTGCATACCCTGCTGTGTGCGGGATAGAGCGTGAAGCTAATTTATTTTGTAAATTATTTATTTACTATCAGACTATAAACAAATGTTAGTTTCCTAAAAAAACGAGAGCACACCTCTAAAAGAAAACGAAAGCCACCCTAAAATGTCCCGTTTTGAGCCGACCGAAGAATGGTCACGTTAGTTATTCCCCTAAGCGGTTTACCGGGAAACATCAAAGGGAACTATAAATTTAGGTGGGAATTCCTTGGAATATTAACCATTTTAAGCGTGAAACGATTTGTATTCATCTTGGAGTTAGATTATGGGGTGGGGGAAAGATAACGTGTAGTGAGAAATCACTGTTTTCTCCGGTCTCAGCCAGAAAGATGGCTAATTAGGGAACGGAACGGAGAGATCTTCATTTCCTTCCATCTACCATGTTTATAAGCTCCATGAATATTTTACGATGTTTTTTTTTATAATAATAATGTAACTGTATACTGAAAATATATTGCTAGCCAGTATCTCATTAGTCGCTCGAGGACTAACTTTCAGGGGCATTACGTAAGTAGTATCGTTGGTACTTCGTCCAAATTGAATTCCATGTTTATAATGTACCTACAGATAATAAATAAAAATTTGAAACGTTGCTTTTAATAAAAAGAATAAAAAATAGGATTATATACAATTACAAGTCAAAATGATGAATATATTTAGGGATCGTTTTACGCAGGTTCATAACCCTCTCGAAAAAAATCTTCACGCAGCAACCCGCACCCCGTTTCCCTTATTTTTATTGTTTCCCTTAGTTTCATGAGATTGCGTGTCCGATGATATGTCCCACCATATTTGTCTTGTTACCAGAGCGAGGAAATGCAAATGATTCATTCCCTCGAGTGGGAATCGAACCCACAAACGTCGTATTTACAATCAGACGTTATGCCACTGTACCACGATGGTCTTATATATATTCCTATATGATATTTATACTCTAGTACAGTAGTTACGCGGTTTTGGCTTACGTCTGAGAACTTTGTGTGACTATATTTAAAGAGTGCATAATACTATGTCATGTTTATTTTGTTCGCCAGACATAAATAAGAACGTGGTTTATGTTTTGTTTTAATTTACTTATTTTAACAGTTACGTATTTTAAAATGTTATTTCTTTGTTTTGTAAATTAGAGAAAGTCGGCGTTTAGTTCCGTGAACAAATAGGAATTCGGGTTGTTTTGTAAGATATAGTGTAGAATTGAAAATAATAAAAAAATATATGTGGTTAAAATAATAAAAGTTTAATAACTGAGTAATGTGTGACTAGAATCAACGTTGCATTTAACGTAAAATAATTGGGAGGAATTTTTCGTTTATTTAAAAATATATATTGAAGTTCATTTGAATTCGAACTCACAACTATCAGTGTAAATAAACACATTCCAAATGGCGCTACGACCTATCAAAATAATATTTGGTGAAAATAATTCTTAGAACCAAGCGTGAAACTCAGTTATTATGAAGGCCAATCCTTTCTTAGAAAATTTTATTACATACTTATAAAAATTGGGCATTAAGTATATGAAAATATGTTATCTGATGATATATGTAGGTAGTTTTAAAAATATAGGTACTTTTTTGTATTCATACATGTTTTCTAGCTTATGTGGATATCTCAAAAATTGCTTAACTGATTTTGGTGAAACTTGGACTGTTCCTAAATTTGATTATATCTCAGTAAAAAAAAAGGTATTAACATATGTTAGTTTCCGAGAAATTCGTCCACAAATATACGCACTTACTACTTAGGTACAAAATTAAGGACGCGCTCAAATATTTCCAATTCCAAGTGATCATTGCGATGACCTATTTTTGTCTGACATATTTTTAACTAACTCCACTAAAAGGAGGTTTTCTTTCTTAAAATAAATCAGATTCACTCTGTATCCCACACACGGCGGGGCAAGCAGAGGGAACCTAGTGCTAAGAGACTCTGTTCTCCACTTTCCGCCGAATTCTGGAGGCATTGCGAGTTGAGTGGCGGAACTAAACGTCGCGTTTTACCTCAAACTGTATAATACAAAGTATAATGAAAACTAAATCTTTACACATAAATGTTTTTACATGTAAAAGTAATAAGATCGTAAAATCCTAATGGCGCGTGTCGTTACTGCGGGGATTGAATCATAAACTGGTATTAGATGAAGTACTTAAGGAAGAATCATATTATGAGACGCCAGTCGTGGCGCAGGGGCAAGGGTGTGATGTAATGCGACGGTTTTGGGTTCGATCCCCATGAAAATGAAATATTTATTTAAATTTATAATTTCATTTTTTCGCTCTAGTGTCAATGGCAAAAACGTGGCGTTAGGCTCCTCCAATCAATACGCAATGCATCCTGAATTTAGCGGAAAGTGGAGAAGGAAAGTTTCTTAATGGGAAAGGAGATGAGTGTCCTTTACCATTAAGAAAATTCCCTTGCCCACTTTCCGGAAGACACCTTAACGCTAGCCGTATTCCAGATTAGCCAGCGGCTAGTTGCCGCTGGAATACAGCATGAAGCTGAAAAATAAATGTGTACGGTGTAAGTATTTCTGTTTTTTTTTAATAAGCCGCATCCTCAACGCCACATTTTGTCTCGTCACCCGAGCGAGGAAAATATTAAATATTTCATTTCATGAACTGGGAATCGAACGCACAACCCGTAGCGTTTACAATCACATGATTATGCCCCACGCCACGAATGGCTTCTGGTCTGTCGTAACAATAAACAAAAGTAATTTACCACTGTACCTACAAGACCAAAAGCTGTAGAAGGAAGAACAACACTCGCTCATAGTTTCGTCCCCTACATTATTAAACCGTACGGCAAATAAAAGCAGTGTGTTGACAAATAACAAAGTTAAATTAGAGAAAACCGCCTGAATGTTCTCCATTCACTTTTTGGTTAACTATACTGAATTACTGTTGAGTTAGCGTGTCTATAGTTCTTATTAGATTACTTTGGATAGTGTAAGTAATATTAGGAGTTGAGTCCCGCCACACAACACAAAGTAAGTGTCTTAAAGGGAACGGAGTGATTTAGCACTTGTTTCCCAGGTCCATTTTGCCGATCCTGCTATGTGCGGGATGCAGCGTGAACCTAAAAAACAAATAGCTTCACGCTGTATCCCGTATATAGCAGTCACGTAAGACATTCCGTTCCCTTTCTGACTTTTCGCCCCATGTTCGAGATATTGAGTGGAGAATCTCGACACCATCCTCTTTGTCTTTTAACGAGTGACAGAGAAATGACGATAAATTCAAGCGAGTAGAAATCGAACCTTCAACCGTTGCGCTTACACACGCCTTGAGCCACGAAGACCTCAAAATATATAAACATATACATATATTTAATATGTTAAATAATTAAAATAACTATAATAAATTATATTACTTCAGTTATTATCACTTGACTACTGCAGCGACGCGGTTAACCGTTTTCAGCAATTTAACTTTGCAGTTTACTTTGTTGGGGCGTCCGTCCTTATGGACTTGGGGGTAGTTTGTGAAGTTCTATATAGATATTTAGTAGGGGATTAAAATATATAAAAGAAATACTATATGGTTATATATGTTTTAGTTATAAAAATAAAGATTGAATACTTGAATACGTTTATATTTTCCATTTCTTCGCTCTGGTGTCGAGGCAAAACGCGGCGTTGAGTTCTGCCAATCAACATGCAATGCCTCCAGAATCCAGCAGAAAGTGGGGAACGGAGTGTCTTAACACTAGATACCCTCTGCCTACTATGCTGTGTGCGGGATTACAGCGTGAAGTTGATTTAATTTAATTTTTCACTTACTTTTATATAAAACAAATAAAGCTATAACAAATACTGTTTCAAAATAATTACTTAATATTTTCAAAGAGAATTCATATTTTTATTTAGTCAAAGATCAAAAGATCCATTTTAATACGCGAAGAGACTTTTAATTTCGAAATAAATCTCCGTTTCGCGGTCCGAGGTGTTTCATATTCTTTGATGCGAGAATGTAAATAATATTTGAACTGACATTCTTTTATTCTCATGCAGTACTAAGATAATAATATTTTTATATTTCACTTTAAATTTACATATTATGTTTTATATATACATATTTCAAAGGCAGCATTAGTTTTAGCTTGTCTTAGTCATGCTTTGTCTTGGTAATGTATGATATATTAAATAAATCATTCCCTAGGGGGAATCGAACCCACAAGGGCCTCGGTATTGTGCCATGATGGCCTCTAGTCATCGGCATCGGTAGAGAATGGAGCTAGGGCAATGGAGGCGAGCTTGAATACAATGAGTATTGAATTATACGTTACAGGTACCCCTTAAACGTATAATTGGGCAAGTCCCAGGGACTGTTCTGATCTTCTCTTTCATCCAGTGGCGATAACCTAAGCCACGTAAAGTTTTTTAAACTTCACGATGTATCCCGCACATAGCAGGGTATGTAGAGGGAACCTACGCGCCTAGTGTTAAGATACGTCGCCCCCATTAATACACTTCCGTTTCTCACTTTCCGCCGATTCTCGAAGCATTACGAGTTGAGTAGCGAAACTCAACGCCGTGCTATACCTCGCTTCCAGATCGAGGAAATATATAAAATAGTAAATATTTCATATCCCATAAATATAAATAACAAAAATACAGTATATAACCTTCACAAATATCAAGACGTCTCATCTTTAGGGGTTTCACTGAAGAGATAACGGCAACGGTAATTAGTGATAGCTATGTGTCCACTGCACACGTCTCGTCATCCCTGTGGATATCTGAAATGACGGATGTAGGCCGTACCTCAGCCATTCTCCGTCTTTTACCAGAAAATTTAATTAACTTAAGATGGTTATGTTATGCTATTGCTATAATACCTTCAGAATTCAGGAAATTGGGGAGCGGAGTGTCTTAACACTACGCTTCCTCTGAAAAGACGTAATGTTGACATATGTTCTTGTTTGAGTCTTATGTAATTGTCATTGAGATTGCTAGTGAAAGTTTAGTAGTTAAATGAATTAAATGACTAAAACTATTTATAAAAATATAGGTATATCTTCGTCTTACCTCTTACAAAGAGTAATTAAAACTTTAATATAAGAAGTGACTAATTACTATGTTAGTGTTTATTCTGACTGTTTGACCATCTAAAGTTGTCCATCAATGTATTTCTTGGGTTAAGCTTTATTCGTAGCGAGGTAACCAGAGAGAATGGAGAACATAGGCAATGAGGCATATTAATATTACACTTCAATAATAAATATTATTTAAAAAATATATATTTCTTTTCTTTAACAAAAAACAATATCTATAAAAATTTTTGCTTCCAATTTAAAAGTAACGCCCAAAGTTTCGAACCAATCTAAAGACTTTCTATGTCAAAGCGAGCTTTATTACCATCTGAACTTTTAGTACAAAATTAACCAGAGATTTAGACATAATGGTGAGCTTTTATTCAATTTATGCTTCAGTTTAGAATTCTAAAATATATATTTGTCCATTTGAGGCCGTCTTGACGGTTGTAGGTTCGATTTCCACTGGAGGGGTGAACCATTTTACATTTGTCCGTCTAGTAAGAACACAAAGCGCACAGCTTAGTTCCAACAAGCAATGTCTCTAAAATTAGACAATTGGGTAACTAGTAATACTTTTATATAAACTTTACTTCTAATATGTTACCAGTGGGAATCGAATCCACACCCAACGTGTAAATAATTCCACATAGCTCCACGAGCTTCACTAAAGTATAATTACGCAATAAGAGGATTAGATCAGAGGACAGTTGGCTTTCGGGAACCGACATTGCCGTGGACTGGAAATGCCGGCAAGAATGTCCACATTCCATTTCAGATAAAGTTATATAGCTTTACATAACGCTACCTCTATGTATGTACTAGAGGCTGTAAACGACGGTTGTGCGTTCGAATTCCATTTGGGGCTCCATAGAGAAAGATTCCCCAACTTACGGTACATCCCGTTGAACTATCATTCTGAAATTCGTACGGAACCCTCTATGGGCGATTCGGACTCGCACTTAACCGGTATTACATTTACTACTTCTTTGCATTAAAATATAATAGCTTTTAAGACTGACTTCCATTTAAATTTCCAGTATAATATGCAGTTTAAATAGAAATTGTATGAAAAATTACACTTGAAGGAAACACCACGTGACTCATAATAGAGGAAGATAAAGACGTGGTTTTATTTAACAAATTGCCGGCTATTAGCTTTGTAAATTATCTTTCTTGGCTCCACGAATAGACTTGGTAGTTTAAAGTTCGTAGTAAGATATATGTATGTTAAGAAATGAGGAAAATTGAAATGGTAACTACTATGTTAAATATGGTAAACGTTATAGAAAATAATAGTAACATAATGTTCCGTACATCCATTAAAAAAATCAATAATGAAAATAAATGTACAAGACTGCTGAAACAGCGATCTCTTCTAGACAAACTAAAGTATAGGTAGTGTTAAGGAGCTATGGGTTCGATTCCCACTGGATGAAATTAAACATTTTCATCATTCATTTTCTCGCTCTGGTAACAAGTTAGTGGGGCGTTGAGTTCTGTAATTCAGCACACAATATCTTAAAAATAAAGAAGGAACTGGGTAAGAGAGTGTCTCAACACTGGGTTGTTTCTGTTTATTTTTTTTAAATTACTTTTAAAACCAACATCCAGAGAACAATATCATTCTATTTTCCACTCTCCCCTTATTTTTGTAGGAAAGGAAAATTTAATCACTAAAAGTAATAAAAGGTTACACATTTTTCTTTTCAAGACAAAAAGCACCGTGTTCCTACATAATTTTATTTTGTCATATATTATCGGCACTCCATTGTTATTGGCAGGCGCGTGCCAATTAAGAGACGTCATTCACAATACATGTTTCGCTCATTTTTTTATTAAATTGTAGTATTCAATACAATTTGGTGGTAAAAAGTCATTTTTTTTTAAAGCAGAATAGTGTTAAGATATTCCGTTTCTCTCTTTTACTAATTTATATATAGAGAACTTGTACATTGTGGAAAATAAACACAACGCTTCGTCTAGTTACTGGAGTTAGTGTTTCCTCACTCCGGTAACTAATTAGATGATTTTCCTAAGTGAAATCGAACTCACAACTGTCGCGATTAAATTTAGATACTGCACTAGNATAATAGTAACATAATGTTCCGTACATCCATTCAAAAAGTCAATGAAAATAAATGTACAAGTCCGCTGAAACAGCGATCTCTTCTAGACAAGCTAAAATATAGGTAGGATGTAAAGGAGAAGAAATGGGAGAATAATAATTTATTATTAAAGTGGCGCAGTAAACGTTTCAATAACTATGTTATATATATATGGTTATATTAATTTTAATGTACTTTGTTCTAAATAAATAAATAAATAAAAAAAAAATGAAACGTTTTATATTTTTATTTTCTCGCTCTGGTAACAAGTCAGAGTTGCGTTCCGTTCCGTAATTCGGGGGTTGTGTTCCGTAATTCAGCACACAATATCTCAAAAGTAAGGCAAGAACTGGGTAAGAGAGGTTGTTTCTGTTTATTTTTTTTTAAATCTATATATATAAAATCGAAAGGCCACTCACTCATCACGAAATCTCCGAAACTACATGTGCTAGGAATCTGAAATTTTGCATAAGAGTTACTTATAGGTACTTATACGTAGGTTCTCGCTAAGACGGGAATTTGCAATATCCCACTTCTAAGGGGTTGTTTTTGGGGTCTAAAGAATGAATGGAACTTCGTTACTACAAATGCTAGAAGTCTCAAATTTTGCATAGACGTCACTAGGACGTAGTCATGGAGACAGAAATTAATAATAAAGTAGTTCACGCAGGCGAAGCCGCGGGCGGGCCGCTAGTTACTTATAAAACCAACATCTATAGAACAATATCATTCTAATTTTCCACTCTTCACTTATGTTTGTAGGAAAGGAAAATTTAATCACTAAAAGTAATATAAGGTTACACATTTATCTTTTCAAGACAAAAAGCACCGTGTTCCTACATAATTTTATTTTGTCATATATTATCGGCACTTCATTGTTATTGGCAGGCGCGTGCCAATTAAGAGACGTCATTCACAACACATGTTTCGCTCATTTTTTTATTAAATTGTAGTATTCAATACAATTTGGTGGTAAAAAGTTTTTTTTTTTTAAAGAAGAATAGTGTTAAGATATTCCGTTTCTCTCTTTTACCAATTTATATATAGAGAACTTATACATTGTGGAAAATAAACGCAACGCTTCGTCTAGTTACTGGAGTTAGTGTTTCCTCACTCCGGTAACTAATCATTTTCCTAAGTGAAATCGAACTCACAACTGTTACTATTAAATTCAAATACTGCACCAGTACGCTATGACGGCCTTTTGCAATATAGAAGCAAAATAGAAGGCGATAAGGCATTAAAGCTTAGATAATAGCGTAACCACCCCTCTGCCAGTACCTGACTATTTTATATAGAAAGATAATTATCGATGTTAACAAGTTTACATTGTCTTATAAAATGTTAAAAAACCTTAGTTTTTTCTATTATCTGGTCTCTTTTCAAGTTACTGTATCGATTTTGAAATGGTTTTTGTTGTCTGAAATAGATGTTAGTCTTGCAATACAATTTTATATTGCAAGATTGACTTTGATTTTAGAAAAACAAACAATATTTATTGAAAAATATATAAATAGTGAGAACAATTTGTGTAAAACGGAGACCTTTTAGTAATAACTATAACTTAACGTAACTTAACTTCACACTTTATCCCTAGCGGAGTAGTCAAAGAGAACGGATCACCAAACACTACGGTTTCTACATACCTCTTTTGCCTCGTCCACTGTCATCAACCTCTTCATATATGCCATCTGGGGGGTCCTCGTGCTTATACGTGACTTTCCTCTAAAATCGTTGATACAGTGGTTACGAACGTCAACCAAGCCCCCCCCCCCCCATATTATAAAAATAATCATAATATTACAATAGTATAGAAACCTAGGTTAAACATGGCTTAGCTGCGTTTAGTAGACGAAATGGTTGTGAGGTCGATCCTTTATCAGGTAAATTATTCTCATTTTCTCTCATTACCAAGGACGAAGCATGTTATTTTTCTATACAATTCTCAAGATTTCCTCTGCCTAATGAAAGCTGAAACTAAAAAAAAATAACAAATTAGTGGAATTCGAATCAACAATCACGGAGAAAGGAAAAAAATTAGGGTAATTGCGTCAAAAAGGTCAGTTATGGTGTTAAAAGATTTCAAAGTAAATCGTTTGATTGCGTGATTTCCTAGTATTTTTGTACGCATGTAATTTTTTTGTAAATAATGAATTGTTGCTGTAGGAACATTGGTAAAGAAATAATTTGGTCTTGTAAGTATTTGTGGTTTGATTATGTAATGTAAAATCGATAGGAAATTCTGTCGGTGACAATTTTTTTGTATTTCTTCCAAATATGCCTATACAATATTTACGGTAGAGCTAAACTCTATAAGTTTTACTACAAGGGTTCCATATTCCTTAAAAAGTGAAAAAAAAACCATTTCAATTGTAAAGATAAGAATATTTTTGTAAAGCCAGTCATGACGCAGGACATAAGCGACTGACTGTAAACGCGACGGGTTGTGGTTCAATTCCTATTCGAGAAAATGAAATATTTAATGAAAAGATTTTTTTTAGACATCATTTTTGTTTACTACAAAGCAGTCCGTTTTTATTTGTGTTCTTTTATCAATAACTCTATAAGAAATTTCGTTGCCTCTTACGAAACTCACTGCATAATCTATGTAAGCGCTCTGAAGCGAAGACCGTTTAGTTAGGAATTATTTATACGGCATATTTTTAGAACTTATCGAGGGTTTTTTCCTAAAGAAATCTATAGTAATATGGGGAAAGGCCTAAGTAATGGGTACTATATAACTAAAGCTCTTGAGTGGTTTTTATCTACTAGCTAAAATATTAATTCGAGGTAACATTTTTAAAAAAAATCTTATAAAAACTTATTTTTTTCTTTCCTTGGTATAAAAATGTTAAAAATAAACAAGTATTTTCTATTTTCCGAGTATCCAATGAAGACTTCCTTATAAAGGCTAATCCTGGCTTCCCTTCGAACAGAATTAATCCTTTCGATCTGTTCTTATAAGATAATGTTCTTATAAGGATAACTTTCCTCAATTCTGCCTCACTAATCACTTTAATTTAAGTGGAAATGTGGAGAACGGAGTGTCTGTTCTTTCTTTAACCCTGCCATGCCGAGTAAAACGCGAGTCTGAAAGCATAGATGACATAAAATTCCATTTTCCAGAAAAATCCTCGCCTAAACTCATATCAGCGTAAACCACTCGTCGTTTGATACATTTTCCACCTCCAGATGCACTATTCACATCGGTTTTGCATTAACGCTTCCAAAGTTCGCTTGCTTCTTTGGAAGCTTTGGAAAACAAGTACTTATCGGTTATTTTGTAACATTTTAAAATGTAGATTTAGCGACCTTTAAATATTATTTTTTAATATTATTTTAATAGGGACTAATTTTCTAGGGACTAACTTTTCCTAAAGCGCTATACTAATTATATCTTATGGATTAGCCGGGTTTTAGAGTTGTACATGAAGTATTTAGTCCTTTGAAATTAGTTATACCAGATATATTACTGAGAACTAATAGCTATATAAGAAAAAAATATATCAAAAGTTTTAATATATAAAAAGTTTTTACAAGAAAGCTAAAAAACAGAAAGGCAGACAAAGTTTTTAGGTACATCTGTTACTTGTATGAAGATCCCTAGGATTATTTTATGTAGCTTGAACATAAGCTGAACAGAATTAACCTCTTTTAGAATTTTATTATATTTTTACATTTTAAGAATTGATCTCTTCTTGTTTTACATCCCGCATGTACCAAGGTAGGCGAGTACCAAGTATTAAAACACTCTGTTTCCAACATTATAAATAACAGTTGGAGATTAAAAATAATTAATTTCCCCCGAGTGGAAATCGAATCTACATTCGAATTTACATTCAAATGCTATCTATAATAACCATGACTCCCTATTTTAACCTTTTTACAGTTTTATTATATTACTAGTGGGCCCATAAAACATTTGTATAAAATTGCTGTTACGGCAATTAGCAAATTTGTCGGACTAAATACTTTAAACTGACATAACTTTTTTATTTATGAACCGATTGTAATAAAATAAACCCTATATGTTTTCAGAAGCTTGTCAAAATCCAATAGTGAAAACATACAAACAGACAAAAAT
This sequence comes from Heliconius cydno galanthus, assembly GCA_036379175.1. Taxonomy (NCBI): domain Eukaryota; kingdom Metazoa; phylum Arthropoda; class Insecta; order Lepidoptera; family Nymphalidae; genus Heliconius; species Heliconius cydno. The sequence continues at coordinate 73,013 of JAKRZM010000507.1, read as the reverse complement.
TTTAATAATCCTTGTTTTGGGTTCTATTAGGTTAATAAAGGTTCCCAATAACATTTTTTTTAAATATCTTTCAAGTACAGACACCGACCCTATAACGATTTTATTATAAGTATAGGTAATATATTATAGAAGTTATAAAATTTCAAGTAAAAATGTACTAAAAGCACAGTAAATCACTTTTAGTATATATAGTTTCAGCAGTTTCAGTAGGAACATCGATTATGCATTAGCTGGAAAGCGAATTGCAATCATTGCCACTTGTTTCAATGGGAATGCCAAATGAATTTGGGGTCGTTTAAATGAAACGTTGCTCGTGTACTGTGGTAGTTGTAGCTTTTTGGCTTTTAGGGTTCCGTACCGCAAACCGGAAAAAAGAAACCTGTAATTTGTTGTCTCTCTGTCGGTCTGTCAAGAGCATTTAATTTCGATATCGCGTGGATATATAAATCTAAAATTAAAATTAATGTTCTGGTCGACAGGCACGAAAAAAATAAAGTTACTCAGTTAACGCAATCAAAAGATAGGAAAGCTTATGCATCGATAATACTGTATTTTGTGTGAAATTCGCTGCGTAATTATAATCTACAGAATACTCCCCGTGGGCCGATAATTATGAAATTTGGCAAGAAGTGAAAATTTGCACCACAAATAAAGAAAAATATCAAAAAGATGAAAATTTATACATATTTCATAGAAAGAAAATATTACAATCTTTTAATTGTAGTTAACTCATACTAAAGGAATGCATACGTCCACAAATTTAAGTTTTCCAATTTTTATAAATTGTACTACAATGGCAAACAAACCAAAAATTGATACGGAACCCTCGGTATACGATTCGAACTCACAGTTGACCTGTTTTTTTGTTAATTAACTAATGTGCGACCATTAGACACGTTAAATATGTAAAAGCTTTGTAATGTTCACTTTATTTGCTTAGAATGTTATAAATATTAATTTACATTTACAACATTGTAGATTACAGTTTTCGTACCGTAGGCTCGAAGTTCATATAAAAAAAACCTTTTAAAATACTTAATTTATGTATGTATATTTTTTCCTATAGATAAAGAGCCTTAAGTGTGTCTAGCTGAGAGAAAGAACTAACAGTTCTCTGGGAACCCTATATTTTTTTACCTTTACGATGTATGCCTAACATAGGCAGGCAGTCAGATTGAACTTGAGAACTTAGTGTTAAGATACTCCGGCACTCTAACCAAAAAGAAAAAATAAATTATAGGAAAAGGGAGTCTCTCTGTATTTTAACATTTTTAGTCAGAATTCTCTCACCATAAGCGTATCTAGAGATATTTTCAGAGGGGATCCTTGATTTGGCTTTGCACAGATATGTACGTGCAAATGTTAATTTAATGTTTTTTTTTAATTCTCCGGGGTAATTTTTTTGTAAGCAAAATTTCTGGTGTCCACCAGACTATTTCGGGGTGGGCACGGACCAACCAACCCCCTCTTCCTTCGCCCATGCCTCTCACGCTTTCATGGGTTAAGTGTTTGCTAACTAATCCTATAGATATACAAGTTACAAGGAAGGAAATAAAGTTCGAATGAAAGGCAACTTTCCGAATAAGGTGGTTGTTTTGGTTTTTTGCTGTATCCTAAATAAAGTTTGCTTTTCTATTTATTCCCAAGCCAAAGTTACTAATTATATATTGTAAATCAAAAATATTATGAACAAGGCCGTTGTAAGGCTGTGGTGTATTGTCTTGACCATGACTCTTTCTTTAATCCTAAATAGGGGAATTGAATTATTTTCTTTGGTGACAAGAAAGGCAAGACAAGACAAGAAATATTCTATATGCCTACCTTGCTCTATGAGAAACGCGTGAAGCTGCTTTTTTATCGGATAGTACCTTGCTGGAACTACAATATTATTTATTTTCTCATCTGAACTGATCTGAAAGAGTCGGACAATTAAATAAAATAATTATTTTGTAGAAATTTCATCGTTTATATTGATATGATTTTTTATTTATAACCTGATTTAAATAAAACAACCATCAAATGTTATAAAAAGTTTGCTAAGACACAATATTTGTGTAGTAGTAGGCACAAAGATACAATAGTGAAAACTGCATCTAAATCGGCTTAGTCGTTTTTGTTGATCCGATTAGTGTGCACAAACGCACATAAATAGATAAGCTGATAAGCAGACAAACATACAAAAATTTAAAAATATATTGTCATGTCTTCAATATTATTTCCCATATATCTTCTATTACTTAGAACATCTCTGAAAATTAATGTAATATTTTCATTTAGTTACTCCAGTATCGAAGCAAAACGCGGCGTTAAGTTCTGCCATTCAACACCAGATCTCAATGCCTCCAGAATGGAGCTGCTATATCCTTGCACGCTATATCCCTGCTACATAAGGAATATAACGGGAATTTTTAAAGAAATATCTTCTATTATCCTAGAATATCTCTGAAAATACAAACCAAGTCAGCATTATATTATACGTCTTTAATCAGTCGACTCGAGTTATAGAGTATAATTAAATACCACCCAGACTCCATATATCCTCAGATCTAATTGTCAACCGACGTGAGACGTTTTTAAATTGATTATTTTGTGAGACGCCAGCGTTTGTATGGAAGTTTGTGAGGAATTTTATGTAGGTTTAATTTGATTTTGGGAATTTGTGGGAAGTTATATGTTATTATTATATGTTATTATATAGATTTTATTTTATCAATTATCGACTTAATTAAATTATCGATTTAATTGTTTTTGATAGTGAAAAACTATAAATTATAAGTTGATACAGCAAACGCTAATTACTCTTTTATTTTAGAAGTGAGAACCTCTTCTTCTTCCTCCTGGCATTAATCCCGGCTATTGGGTCTGCTTTTCTACTCAACCTACTCCACTCTGCACGGTTTTTTGACCGTAGAGAAACTAGAAATAATTGAATCAAAAGTGTATCTGTAGTTATAATCTCATCAAAAAGAAATGTGAAATGAGAGCCAAGTTAAATGTTAAGTAATGCGTTTTTCTTGACTTCGCTTAAAAAAGAATGGGAGATCTACATGAGTGCTGAGTTCTGTGTTCACTAGAGATAAAATTCAAGCTCTAAATAGCACTCGAAATTTTTTTACGGACAGCTTTTATGGTATTGGCAGGTTAGTGAACTTCCAGGTTGTATGAGGTTTGGCGTCTGGTGGTAAAAAAAAGCCAAGTCAATTTCACGTTTTCACCATTTTTACTTGGCTAGAAACGCTGGTGTGTGTTGATATACGTATTCAGGTGATTATATATTATACAGGCTTACCTTCCTAGGTGGTTGCAGTACCAAGTTATGCAATGCCAAGGTCAGACATCCGTATATACATTCTGTCTGCCAAAATATCAGACGTGAGAGATATCTAAACACAAATAAAATGTTTTAACATTTTTGAAATGATACTTCACACTTAGAAAAGAAAAATACTTTTATAGAAAACATAAAAATATGAACATAGTGGGTTTTGTACCCGCATCTCTTTGAAACTGGATGGAGATTTCTAATCTCTGTGAAGTGATTAAGAAGGTCTTGTTTCATACAAACATTCTTTACAATATAAATAAATTGTAATAAACATAAGAATTTCGACATAATTTGATGAGATCAAATGGGTTGGAAGTTCTACACATTTTCCAAGAGCCGGGGATCAAATTATTATATGTGCTCTAAAAAGGTACGCTTAAAATAATCCCGAAACTGAATTTAAAATATATTATGTATTGATCATTATCATATTTATATTAACTAAATATTTACTGGTGCACCTCGAGCTTCTCACTTATTCTCGCATATACCAGGGTAGACAGAAAACGGAACACAACACTGCATGTAGTCCTGAGAGGTTAAATGAAAATTATCCATTACCCCGAGTTGAACAAATGTTCCTCGCTACGATGGCCTCAACCACATAGAAAAAAATATAATTTTCCATAATATATTTTATAAATATCATTTCTATAAAAGCTAAGTCAGCAAAGTAAACTGTGCATAATAAAAATATACTTAGCCTTTGTTATCACATTCCATACAGACGGCAATAGGCGTTACCCACTTGTCGAGAGAATAAGGATAGGATAGGAAAAAATGAAAGTTTTTGTTTGGCCCCAGGGTCGAATCTATCTGTCACTTACGCTGCCTTATGACGTGGATAAAAAGTAATTTCGCACTGTCTGCTAAGAATGGGTCTTTTTGTTGTTGAAAGCGATATGGATTTAGGCCAGACGTGGCGCAAGGGTCCAAGGTGTGAAATGTGAAAGGTTGTGGGTTTGATTTCCGCTTGAGAATATGAAATATTTAATATTTTCATTTTCTCGTTCTCCTTATGAGGTTAAGGGCCCCATTGAATCTGCCACTCAACACGAAATGCCCCCAGAACTCGGTAGTGGGGAACAAAAATGTGTAAGCACTGGGTTCCCAGGTTTCCTCTGCCTATCTTGATGTGTATTGAATAAAGTTAAAAAAATAATATGGAAGAATAGATGAAATACTAATTCAAAAAATTAAATTCAAAAGACAATACGGAGTGCCTCAACACTGGATACCTAACCTACTCTGGTATATCCAGAATGATTTATCCTAAGCTAACATTTATATCTTCTAATAATATATAGAAAAATATTTCCTCATAGTGACAGTTCTAGTGATCAATCACTACTCTATCGGTCGTTCTTTTAACATTTCATTTAACAAGTGTACTTGAAATAGGCATTTACTAGAGACATTGGCTGTAAAGTAGTTTTAATTATATATTGTTAGATTATATAATATCGCCTTGGACTATCTTATCTCTAAGTACGTACTTAGGCGATAAATTTTTGCTTTGTTAACTAAGAATATTGTTTTTTATTTATGTATTTTATTTTTTCATAGTTTATATATATGTGTGGCGTATGACGTCATGTGTATGACACTCGTGACGTATGTTGTCATTGTTATTTATTTAAGCGCTTAATTGTTCACGCGGTGGTAATAAGTTCGATTTCCTCTTGATATAATATATTCGTTTCCTAGATTCTTTTTAATTTTAGTTGTATTTCTTGTTGTTCAAGTGTTAAGACATTCCCTCACTTAGTTAAAAAGAATATGGAGAGTTTTTAATTAGAGTTTTAATAGTTTTGTGTACGTAAGCTTAAACCGTTAGTTTAACAAGAGCATTTCACGAAAGCTGTTTTATAAAATTAGATCCTGTTTTCATTCTTTTTATTGTAGTTGTTAAACCAGTACAACATTTAGTAACTAAATTATATAAAATAATTGAATTTATGTTCGACTGAAGGCATAATTGTTTGGCTAATATAATATTTATCATTAATTGTAAAAAAATAGAAGGCAGGGGCAGAAACGTGTGATTGTAAACGCAATAGGCAGTGGGTTCAATTTCTTCTCGAGGAAACGAAATATCTAATATTTTTATTTCTTCGCTCTGATGACGAGCGATAATAGCTTCAATTTTATCTAAAGTACAGAATAGGAATATATATTCCTTCGTTGAGGTCAACCTCAGCCTAAATTTGGTAGTCAAGAGCCCTCAAATACTAACGATCTCGGCCTAGCGTTGTACAAAGATATGCTTATCTTAGAAATATTTTCAAATTATGCATAAAACTATTTATTCGATTCGATATTACTCAAAGAACGCCAAAATACTGTTAGGACTCTTTTCTTTTGTTCTAATGTTATAAATTTTTAATCACGCTGTATCCCGCACATAGCAAAGTAGCAAGAGTAAACGTAGGAACCTAGCTTGAGAGACTCCATTCTCATTAAGACATTTCCGTTCCCCACTTTCCGCCAAATTCTGGAGGTGTTGTATGTTGATTGCCGTAACTCCAGGCTATGCCTCGTAATTAGGGCGAAGTAAAAAAAATATTAGATATTTCGTTTCTTCGAGTGGGAATCGAACCCATAACCATCGCGTTTACACACGTTTGTGCTTACATATAAATATTTGCAGTACAAAAACACGAGCTTTCGCCTATTGTACAAAGTGCTTGAAAAGCTCCAATCAACCAAGTAAGTTTATACAAAGAAATAAGAATACCTTCACTAAAAGAAGTTCAGAACTCGCATTCGATGAAACGCTGCGCGAATAATGATGGCTATTATTTAAAGTTGGGAATCTTCTTTTAATATTGGAAATGTTTTTTTTTGAAGTTACAATATATATGCATATGCAGCATGAGGACCTCCTAGAGACATGAATGGAGAGGTTGGTGATAGTAGACGAGGCCAAAGAGGTGTGTGGTACTAGAGTGTTTGTAGCTTCGTTCTCTTAGGCTTCCCTGCCAGGGATAAGAGTGAAGCTAAAAAATACATTAAAAAATAGTGTCAAATATGGCTTGGATTTTGTTCAATTTCACGCATTATCCCGCAAAACAAGGCAGTCAGAGGTAATTTAGTGTTAAGATATTTCGTTTTCCATTTTCCTCTGAATTTTCGAGATATAGCTTATTGACATAATCAACGCCGCTCTTCGTCTTCTTCGAGCTAGAAAATGAATTAATATAATAATTTAGATAAGTGGGGAATCGAACTCACAACCATTGCGTTTACAGTGTGTGACTGTGTCGGCGTAGACTTATTTCGCAAATATATGAACATGTACGTACACAGTAATACGGGAGTCTATTATGCTACGTGTTTGGACTATATGAAATGTTTTAGTCTAAGCTTGTAATATGTACAAAATGTCCTTGTGTTAGTTATTTGAGAAATAGGTATTTCTTAGTGTCTAGCCTAGAATACTTGTTTTTGGTCTTGGCTTAATTTTGGTAATAATTTAATTATAGATATTTGACTCTGTCTTTTTTTTGGTATATATACCTAAAAAATTAATCGTGGCCCAGGTGTATAAGCTTGCGAATATCAACGCCGTAGGTTCTGGATTCGATTTCTACTTTAGGAAATGAAATTTAACATTTTAATTTATACCTCATTTTGGCAGAACATGGAGAACGGAAGTAGATTAATGGGGACGGAGTATGTTTACACTAGGTTCCCAGGTTCCATCTGCGTACCCTGCTATTTGGATACAGCGTGCAGCTATGCTATAACGTCATATTTTGTACCAATAAACTATTTATATATAAGTTTATAGATTTCATTTTCAAGTATGAGCAATTTACATTGAAAAAAAAAGGGTAGATAAGTTTAATGCCATTTATACGCTCAATTTGAAAAAAAATAAAAATAAAATATACTATATAGATAAATTGTACCACATTTCATAACTATAATGTCAATCAAATATTTTCTATAAACTACTGATTTTACAGTTTTTCCTTTACAATCTTCAAAAATACACTTTTTCACATTTTTCTTTCAAGTAAAACTTGTCTAAATGTTATAAAACATTTTTCTAATATAGATATCTCTATAGATACCAAGCAGTTTGAAGCGCGATAGGACGTCAATCCATCCACCTGTCTATCTGTCAGTTGCCTTAAAAAGCAATACAGCTTTCTTTCTTTCTTTATTATTATTTTTTTTTATTTACTGTTTCAGCGGAAAGAGGGAAAGGGAGTGTCATAACACTAGGTTCCCCCTGCCAGCCAGCAGGTGTGCGAGATTCTGCGTGAAGTTGATTTGATTTTTTTACATTTATTTACATTTTATTGGGCACAGTTTAATATTTAAAAAGAACAAAAGAAAAAAGAGAAAAATATATAATTGACGCATAAAAGGCCGTATTATCTTTAATTTCTTCCAGACAACCTTTGGGTTAGGATAATTTAATATGATAGTAAAGAGTTTCTTAGGGTTTTCAAGTTCTCGTATAAAAATGTATTCGTTTTCGGATTTATTTACTATTAAAGAATTGCCCAATACAGAATGTGACAACAGATGTGGCCCAGTGAATGTAAACAAGCGACAAGTTGCGGGTTCGATTCTCACTCTGAGGAATTAAATATTTAATATTCGCTATTGCCACTCAACACTCAACGCCTTAATATTTCGGTGGAAAATGAGGAACGTAGTGTCTCAACACTAGGTTCCCAAACTCGCTCGGCCTACCCTGATATAGCGTGAAGCTATAAAAAAAACAACATAAACAAAAGGCGATATACCACGATTCGCTCGTTCTATATTTAGCGCCGCTGATTGGTTTCTGATGGATGTTTTATTGAGAACTTATATTCTTTTTTCTATTCATAATAATATTTTCATTACAGTCTTAAAAAGTTACGATTTTAAACGATTTTAATTTCACACTGTATTTCGCAAATAGCAGGGTATGCAGAGAGAACCTAGTGTAGAGACACTCCATTCCCCGGAACTCAACGCCGTGCTTCGCCTCAGTACCAGAGCGAAGAAACAAAAATCGTTAATACCTTCATTTCTTCCAGTGGCAATCGAAGCCGCAACCTGTGGCGTTAACTTGACTTGTCACTAAACTTATTCAACCGCGAATCGAACCTACAATCACGTTTCCATACACATTGTCTAACTGTGCCATTATAGCTTATATTCTCCTGATATTCAGTTGTAATATACGTTTATCAAAGTTTAATTTTAGATATTCAAATTGAATATATGTTTTATGACTTGTAGGGGAAAGGTCATATATCATTGGAGATAGCGTATTCGGCTTCCATACTTTTTGTATTATATTCGGAGCGTACTTGCGATTTAAAGTATATTTATGTATTTTTTATTATTACATATATAAATCTTCTTCTTGAGGTCAGTCGGCAAATGCGATAGGTTGTGGGTTCGATTCAGAGGAAATTAAATATTTAATATTTTGTTTTTTTCGCTCTGGTAATGACAGAAAGCCCAGCGTTGAGTTCTGCCATTCAACACGCAATGCTTTCAGAATTAGGTGGAAAGTGAGGGATGGAACTGCCTTAATGGGAACAGAGTTTCTTAATAATAGGTTCCCCTACCTTCCTTTATGCAGGATTCAGCGTGAATTATACAAAAGAAAATGAAAGAAAAACTACTAACTGAAAAATACGACTACTAAAATTGTAAATACCTCCATTAGAACCTAATAAGTTATAAAATATTTTTCCTTCCAACCTACAACTTAGTTTCACTAATAATAAAGTGTTACCTAGTAAGTGGAATTAACGGGAACCCCCGGGCAGAGTAAATGGGTTAATACGGCCGTGACAATCCTAATCCAATATACCCTCCAGAAGGAAGCTGGCTTGGTTTAGTGGAATTTACTATTTTCTATTTATTTATGTTGTTTATTAAGGACTATTTATTTATTGAGGCCAGTCGTGGTGCAGGGGCCTAAGCGTGTGACTGGTTGTGGGTTCGATCCTCAGTCAAGGGAATTACATATTTCATATTTTCATTTCTTCGCTCTGGTGTTAAGGTAAGCGCATCGCTTAGTTCCTCCACTCAACACGCAATCTCTCCAGAATTCACAAAATGGGGAGCGGAGTGTCGTATCACTAGGCTCAATTTGTCTACCGTGTTACATGCGGGATATAGCGTGAAGCTGGACAAAAAATCAGAATTAGCTTTAACCTTTGGCTCCTTCCCCATGGTGAAATGAAAATAATTAATAGTTTTATATAGCAAATGACATTGTGACAGCAGATACAGTAGGTTACGCCGCAATAAAATTTAAATCATATAATTATAGCCTTTAGCTTTCCTCGATAAATGCAGTTTCCAGAACAAAAATATTTTTTAATTTCGAGCCAGTAGTTCCTGATATTAGCGCGATCAATCAATTCCTTCAATTTTAGAATATTGGTATAAATTGGTATGGATGAAATTAAAAGTTACGACATTTTGATACAGGGAAAATCTGACTACAGAAGACGTGATGGTTGCGAGTTCTATATTCATTGAAGAAAATTTATATCCAAAGAAATATATGCATCTCCAACATCTCATCAGGCAAAAGTACAGTGTTTGTTTCAGAACAAGTCAATTAAANTCTGATGGATGTTTTATTGAAAGCTTATATTCTTTTTTCACTTCATAATAATATTTTGATTATAGTCTTAAAAAGTTACGACTTAAAACGATTTTTATTTCAATTTTGCTTTTTTAATTTCACGCTGTATTCCTCATAGAGAACCTAGTGTTGAGACACTCCATTCACCACTTTCCACTGAATTCTGAGATTGCGTGTTGAGTGCCGGAACTCAACGCCGTGCTTCGCCTCAGTACCAGAGCGAAGAAACAAAAATCGTTAATACCTTCATTTCTTCCCGTAGCAATCAAAGCCACAACCTGTGACGTTAACTTGACTTGTCACTAAACTTATTCAACCGCGAATCGAACCTACAACCGCGTTTCCATACACATTGTCTAGCTGTGCCATTATGGCTTATATTCCTCTTATATTCAGTTGTAATATACGTTTATCAAAGTTTAATTTTAGATATTCAAATTGAATATATAACTTACATATATGTTTTATGACTTGTGGGGGAGAGGTCATATATCATTGGAGATAGCGTATTCGACTTCCATACTTTTTGTATTATATTCGGAGCGTACTTGTGATTTACAGTATCTATATTTCTGTATTTTTTATTATTACATACATAAATCTTCTTCTTGAGGTCAGTCGGCAAATGCGATAGGTTGTCGATTCAGAGGAAATTAAATATTTAATATTTTGTTTTTTTCGCTCTGGTAACGACAGAAAGCCCAGCGTTGAGTTCTGCCACGCAATGCTTTCAGAATTAGGTGGAAAGTGAGGGATGGAACTGCCTTAATGGGAACAGAGTTTCTTAACAATAGGTTCCCTTACCTTCCTATATGCGGGATACAGCGTGAATTATACAAAAGAAAATGAAAGAAAAATTACTATCTAAAAATACAACTATTAGAACTGTAAACATCTCCATTAGAACCTAATAAGTTATACAATATTTTTCCTTCCAACCTACAACTTAGTTTCACTAATAATAAAGTGTTACCTAGTAAGTGGAATTAACGGGAACCCCCGGGCAGAGTAAATGGGTTAATACGGCCGTGACAATCCTAATCCAATATACCCTCCAGAAGGAAGCTGGCTTGGTTTAGTGGAATTTACTATTTTCTATTTATTTATGTTGTTTATTAAGGACTATTTATTTATTGAGGCCAGTCGTGGTGCAGGGGCCTAAGCGTGTGACTGGTTGTGGGTTCGATCCTCAGTCAAGGGAATTACATATTTCATATTTTCATTTCTTCGCTCTGGTGTTAAGGTAAGCGCATCGCTTAGTTCCTCCACTCAACACGCAATCTCTCCAGAATTCACAAAATGGGGAGCGGAGTGTCGTATCACTAGGCTCAATTTGTCTACCGTGTTACATGCGGGATATAGCGTGAAGCTGGACAAAAAATCAGAATTAGCTTTAACCTTTGGCTCCTTCCCCATGGTGAAATGAAAATAATTAATAGTTTTATATAGCAAATGACATTGTGACAGCAGATACAGTAGGTTACGCCGCAATAAAATTTAAATCATATAATTATAGCCTTTAGCTTTCCTCGATAAATGCAGTTTCCAGAACAAAAATATTTTTTAATTTCGAGCCAGTAGTTCCTGATATTAGCGCGATCAATCAATTCCTTCAATTTTAGAATATTGGTATAAATTGGTATGGATGAAATTAAAAGTTACGACATTTTGATACAGGGAAAATCTGACTACAGAAGACGTGATGGTTGCGAGTTCTATATTCATTGAAGAAAATTTATATCCAAAGAAATATATGCATCTCCAACATCTCATCAGGCAAAAGTACAGTGTTTGTTTCAGAACAAGTCAATTAAAAAAATATACACAATTGAAACTTGGTGTAGAATAAACGGGTTCCCCCTACAGACCCCTTAAAAATGGGAACAGATAAGAAAATTATATTTTTGTTTAACCATCACAAATACCACTAGCGTAATCAAGACTACGGACCATTATCCAATTATATAACCACCGAAGTGCCGACTTTTCGTTTCTATTCTCCCTGATAATTCGCGAATTGAAAAGAACAATAGAAAGCGATTCGGATTAAATTGTCTAAAACGAGACCAGAATACCAGTTTAAATAAAAAGAAGATTTAAAGCGATCCCCAAGAGTAATGTGGAAGCTGAGCTTGACTGCCGCTGCAGTATACGAGCATTTGCATTTGTTTTTACTTTACATTTCCAAATGTGAATAGGGACAATATAATTTAGTTTTTGTTGTTGTTTCTGTCTGTCGCTCGCATGAAAATGTTTTTAGGGAAATTACGAGTATGTACTAGTATGTCGATTGTGCCCACAAGCGTGCGACTGTGATCGTGATGGTAGTGGAACCCACTTTCAGCAGCAGATTTCGCAATTCGGGGGAATTAATATTTTTTTTAAAGACGTGTGACTGTAAACATGATTGTATGCATTGGAGGAACGATTTCTATTCGGGGGAATAAAATTTTCAATGTTTCAATGTTTTCATTTACCTGCTCTGATTAAAAGGCAGAGCGCGGCGCTAAGTTCCGTCACTCGGCGGCGGGTGAAAATCGTGGAACGGGATATCTTAACATTTGGGTCCAGAGTGTCCTACACAAATTGCACTAACACCTAAATTCCCAATTCCTATCCTGCTATTTGCGGGATAGAACGTGAAGCTATATTTATTCGCGTGCGACTTTACAGGGCTTCCAAAAAAGCAATTCGGATGGGGGGGGGTAAAATATCTCTTTGAAACAGTACGAGTATATGTGAGCTATCCCATTATTAGGCGATGTGATGAAATTATTTTATCATAAAGTATTAAATTCCTAGCCAACTAGAATGCTAGCGAATATTGTAATAGAAATTTTGCGTATTATGAAATTGTGGTTTTTTCGTGTATATTTAGTTTTTTTATGTCAGGGTTCTTTTAGTTCTTTAGGTTCACGATGTATCCGCAGTAGCAGGTTAGGCATAGGCAGAGGGAACCCGGTAACCCGGGAACCTAGTGTTAAGACTCTACGTTCTCATTACGTTTCCAACTGAAATCTGGAGGTATTGCAGCTTATTATACATATAACTTATATAAGGCAAGTTTATTTTCAGTTGTAAATTATTTCTTAATCTTATAAGTAAACTTCAAGAAAATTTTGCACAATACAAAGTAAATACTATTAAATCGGCAATTTGATAATAATCAAAAATGAATTTGTTATAGTTAAATGAAATCGTAGAAATTTATATAAATTAACATTAAAATTTCACCAATATGGCCATTTAAAAAGGGCCATTGTGTCACATGTGCATAACGGTGCAATTGTCATAATCAAAAGTATATTTGACAAAATTACAGAGTACTCCTATATAATAACATGTTCTTATCGCATAATATTTAACTCCAATCTGTCGTATTATAATGATATATGTATGTACACACCTATATATATATATAGGTATATTGTATATAGAAAATTACCAGGGAGGCACTTTCTAATTGTTACCAGCAGCTTTTCCAAGCATATAAATTTTCCTTGCTGAAATTTGCTCACAAACTTGTAGATAAGAGGACGTTTTTCATGAATTTATGATTTTATAGCTACCTACCTATATGCTACCTTTTATACGAGAGCTTTTGTCTTGAAAGTTAAATAAGAACGTTGAGACAATGTAATATCGAAATAATACTGTTTTACATGTTTATCTCTTATCTCCATCTCGTATCTCTGTTCTGTTGAGACAGAATCCAGTGGTAAGACACTATCATCCGTCTTCTATCTACATATAGCAGGTGTCTGGCCCTTTGTTCCCATTGATACACTTTCGTTCCTCACGTTCCGGCGATTTTTTGAGGCGTGTGTTGAGTTTTGAAACTCGCCTTAAATTAAAAATATTAAATGTATATTTCTTCCCCCAAATGGGAATCGACTCCTTAAGCATCACGTTTACTACCCCTTTTAATACATAACCAAAAGGTTTTTTTAAAATTGAAAACTTACTATGGACGTATTGCGGTTTAACGCTTACAATTTGCTACGCTTGTTCAACACTTGAATCGAGAGGAATGGCCGAAGTTAAAAGCTATTGTTCTATTTGGAATTTGAAAAATATATATCGGATTGTACAATTTACATACGAATCCAATTAATAAATGCATGTTTGCAGAAGCTTTCGTGGTACAATGGTTTAAACACTCCGCTCTCCACTTCCTTCCAAATTTTAGAGGAGCGTGTTGAGTGGAGGAACTCATTGCCGTGCCTTTTCCTTGGTACCAGAGGGAAGAAATGAAAATATTAATAAATAATAGCTTATTCCGCTTAGTAGGAATCGAACTTACATCCGTCGCGTTACAGACACGGTTGTGCCCCAGCGCCACGACGGGCTTAATTACATACGAATCAAACGATATAGTACACACGAATTCAATTAGCAAAAATGTGTTTATTTATTTACGTTTATATTTCCATTTCTCTGGTGTCGAGGCAAAACGCGGCGTTGAGTTCTGCCAATCAACACGTAATGCCTCCAGAATTCGGCAGAGAGTGGGGCAAGGAATTTCTTAACACAAGGTGCACAGGTTCTCTCACTAGGAAGCTAAAAAAAATAATCATTAAAGTTTTTCATTAAAACAGTAGGTTTCAGTACTGCTCCCGTATTACAAAACTATATAAAACTACAGATTTAAAATACGTATGCAAATACTGAAAACAAAAAACTAATTTATTTAAATAACTTTGTAGTGTCCTCTTTCCGTACATGTGGAGAGGGAAATTTTATAATGGATTGTATTTCAACGTATAAACTACTGTGAATAATAAAAATCTATATTGGAAAGCGGTGCTTGGTGTATTTTATATTAAAATTATAAATATAGATGTAATATAAGCATTTTCTAGTGTGGATTGTACCCACTACCAAAGCGGGTTCTGTTAGACTTCTCTCCTGCACCACGAATCGAATTCCATAGTCATCAGAAAGATTGAATACATAGCATGGGTAGGCAGAAGGAACCTAGGTTAAGATACTCTAATTATATTAAGACATTTTTGTTCTCCAATTTTCTTTCTGATTTTTGATGAGTGTTAGGTGGCGATTCCATTCGGACAGGAAACCAGAGCGAGATGTAAATACTAAACATTGCATTTCATCGAGTGGGAATCGAATCCACAACCAACCAAAACGGCACGACAGGCCTACTCAGAATAATAAAACCAAAATGTAATCTTTTCAAAAACTAACTAAAGCTTTATTTACTTTACTACTGTGTTTTTATTGTCCATTAGACTTTTATAGCTGAAAGCTCCATTTCTCGCCGATCCTTAGCATCGTCTATACCTTCGATGGACGTCGCGTGTCCAAAACCCAACACTAGCGGCTATCAAACTGCAATCTCTCACGAAACATTTTAATGTTTTCTTAAAAGTAGAATTTCGTTAAATACCCGAAATTAACCTTCTGCTAAATTACTATTGTACAAATGTATGTATGTAAGGTTGTTTGTATTATATTCTATTTCATATATTATTAAAATTATAGGTAAATTGACATTTTAAGTTTAAAATAGATTTTAAACTAATAGATCTTATTTTATATTTACAAGCTGAATAAATATAACACACTTTTCTTTTTTTCCACTTAAAAGCTTATTTAAATAATATAATAAATACTGTATTACATATTCATGATTAACTAGGAAAATTTTCCCAATTACTTGGCATAATTTTCTAAATGTTACTACCTCTTGTTTATATGAGCTTTTACGTTTGAAAAGCTCGAGCTCGCACGTTAATGATTTAAATTTGTTTACCATTTGATGCTTTACGAACTTTGTTTGAATGAAATCTCTATAATGGCGTTAAAAAAATAAAAAGTCAGCTTCACGCTGTATCCCGCACACAGAAGAATAGGGTAGAGGGAACCTAGTGTTAAGACATAACGTCCCTATCGTCGATCTTTATATTTTATATTTTTATTTCTCCAGGTCAAAGTGGAGAACTGAAGTGTTTTAATGAAAACGGAGACACTTTATTTTCATTACAACACTAGGTTCCCAGGTTCCCTCTGCCTGCTATGTGTGGTATACAGCGTGCGGCTAAAAAAAATAGAATGTATTTTCAAGCACTTTTGTTATGCATAAAAACGTTTACTAAAAGTTTGTTTGCTCTACACAAACATGAATAGCCGTTTACATTTTATCGAGGAATTGAATTTTATATATGACAAATATTATTAGTATAAGCATATATGAAGCAAATAATTATAATAAAATATGATTTATTAGATTTATTTTGCTTATTTTATTTCCTTTTTGTAGCTCCACGCTGTATACCACGAATAGGCAGAGGGAACCTATTGTTAACACAATGCGTNTAGGACGTAGGTGCTCGCTAAGACGGGAATTTGCAATATTCGACTTCTAAGGGGTTGTTTTTGGGGTTGAAAGTTTGTATGAAACTTCGTTACTGCAAATGCTAGGAGTCTCAAATTTTGCATGGACGTCACTTATAGGACGTAGGTACTCGTGGAGACAAATTAATAATAATGTTCACGCGGGCGAAGCTGCGGGCGGGCCGCTAGTTATTTTATATTTACAAGCTGAATAAATATAACATAGTTTTCTTTTTTCTTCTCAATAATTTATTTAAATAATATAATTATAATGTATTACATATTCATGATTAACTAGGATTTTTTCCCAATTACTTCGCATATTTTTCTAAATGTTACTTACTACCTCTTGTTTATATGAGCTTTTACGTTTGAAAAGCTCGAGCTCGGACGTTAATGATTTAAATTTGTTTACCATTTAATGCTTTATGAAGTTTGTTTGAATGAAAGCTCTATAATAGCGTGAAAAAAATAAAAAATCAGCATCACGCTGTATCCCGCATACAGAAGAATAGGGCAGAGGGAACCTAGTGTTAAGATACAACGTCCCTATCGTCGATCTTTATATTTTATATTTTTATTTCTCCAGGTCAAAGTGGAGAACCGAAGTGTGTTAATGAAACGGAGTAAACTAGGTTCTCAGGTTCCCTCTGCCTGCTATGTGTGGTATACAGCGTTCGGCTAAAAAAATAGAATTTATTTTGAAGCACTTTTGTTGTGTATAAATAAAACATTTACTAACAGTTTGTTTGCTCTACGCAAACATGAATAGCCGTTTATACTTTATCGAGGAATTGAATTTTATATATGACAAATATTATTCGTCTAAAAATTATTATTATAAAAATTATTATAAAACCTATTGTTAAGACAATGGGTTCCTTACTCTCCGCCCCAAACTTCACATTTACTGTTGCCCTATAACCACAGTCGTTGTTCTGCTGCCCTACTACGGGTGCATTTCCTATTAAGAAAATTAATTAATAAATTTAGATGAAAATTTTGCATTAAAATATTTTATAAACTAAATTGAGACTTGAAATGCTCTTATTTAAGAAATTTCACAGCTTAATAAATATAATTCATGACCTCTTGACAGACATACTAAAAGAAAATGGGAATGCTTTAAGTCTGGAAAAAGAAAGAATTTCCCAAGAGGCACTAATAAGATACAAACGAAAATTATATTAAAATAATGAAACTTTGCCTTTTTCTTATAAGAGTTAAAAGAGTTTAAAAGAGTTTTTCGTTTGTTTTTTAATGTACGGGTTCGATTCCCATTCAAAGGAATAAAATATTATATATTTAATATTTACTTATTTTATACAGACTTTTTGAAAACCAAAATAAAATAATTAACTACATATTTTGTTACATTAATAACTATATTTAAATTTTCAATAATTAAAATCGATATTAATATCGATACTGTCTTATTTAAGTAATGAATTTTTATTTATTTATTAAAAACTCGAACAGAACTCGTTACTCGATGCATACATAATAGCAATATCGATTCATGTTCTAAGTATAGCAATAAGTGGCCTTCGTCATTATTATAGTAAGAAAAGTTAAGGTTTTTATATTGATTTAATTTTGGGTCTTTCTTTATTTCTAACGACATTATTCTATTTTTTTTCACGTAAAAAAAATATTTTTTCACAGCGTTGAACTCCGTCTGTAAACAATGTTTCGAATACGATTGGAAATTGGGAAACGGAGTGTCCTAACTAAAATAATTATTTATTTTTAATTCTTAAGTTGTTCACAATTCAAGTATCTACATGACATGACAAAATAACCCAAAGTTTACTTAAGTAACTATTTTGTAAACTACTGAGCGACTACCTCCCATACGCTAAAAATCCACATCATTTTAAATAAAAAAAATTTATAGCTTCACGCTCTATCCCGCACCCAGCAGGGAACCTACCACTCCGTTCCCCACTTTCCGCCAAATTCTGAAGGCATTGTGTATTCAGTGGTGGACTCAACGTCTCGTTTTACCTCGACACCAGAGCGAAATGAAAATATAAATTTAACTAAATATTTCAATTTCCTCAACCGGGGATCGAACCCTCAACTAGTCGCGTTTACGACTGGCTTCCACTTCACTTCATTTTAACCTTTCAAAAACTACCAAAGACATTTTACCAATAGTTTATATAAATAATCCATTTCCTCAACCGGCGTTGACCCCACGCCCCCTCTACAGGCTTGAATGAACACAATGCCTCAACTCCAGTCTCTTGAATTGGTGTCTTTTCATATAAGTCCTTGGCTCCATACAAGTGGAAACGCTTTAAGGCTTTCGAGGTTTATAAAAGCTAAGGATGTGGTCTATCGTCGTAGAATAGAAGTGTTGCTTAGAAAAGTTGGACATGTGTGAAATTGTAAGAGTTTGTTACTTATCGGTTTTTAGTAAGAATTTGTTGCAATTTTTCCAGCACATAGCCTGGGTAGGAACCTGGGAACTCCATCTCAACTCTCATTAAAATACTTCCGATTGCCACTTTCCTGATCCCTGGTCTCTGTTTTCAGAGTTATAGTTACAAACTGTATGGCAGTATACCAGCGGGAATCTGGGAACATAGTGTTTAAACACTCCGTTCCCATTCAGACCCTTCCGTTCCTCACTCTCCTAATACGTGATCAGAAGGTTAGGGTTGCAACAGTAGTTTAATACAAACTTTTTTATCACTACTATACTATATCTAACAATAACAAAGAAAAGTTAAATTTATGTTATTTAAAACATACATTTTACCATATGAGTTTACTCAAAATACCGAAAGCTTTTTCAGCTTAATCTCAATCTCTTTGAACGATTGAAAGTGAAGTCGTTTCCATTTAAAGGTAAATGAGTATTGGAATATCCAAAATATTTTATTTAAAAAAAAAACATGATTTATATTTCGTATCGATACGTATTATTTCAAAGTTGCTTTTAGTTTGTATTAAAGTTTTTAAAATTAAATTGAAGCTTTAGTGCAACGTTACAGCGTTGTTACGGTTGCGGGTTCAATTCTCATTCGTGGGAATGATTTCTTTTCATTTTCTTGTTCTAATAGTTCTGGGAAGTAGAGAATGGAATATTTTAAGACAAAATTTACTATAGAAATATAGGCAAAACGTCGTAACTATATATAATATTTCAATATGTCATATAGGAGTAGTCCACCATGCTTATAAGTTTGTATTCTGAAGAGAAGAATATATGAATATATATGTATAGGAGTATATTAAAAATGTTTTTTCTGCTTCTTTTTTAGCGTCAGTAGGCAGAAGGAACTTAATATAAGACACTCCGTTCCCCATTTTTGGCCGAACTCTACGCCGCGCTGTGCCTCTACACCCGAGCGAAGAAAACAGGAAAAAATTAAATATTTCATTTTAATTGAGTGGGATTCGAACGTAACAATGGACGATAATAATAGTAAATTTTAACATTTTTGAATTCTTAGATATATTTTATAAGTATATCTACATTTACATGGGTATCAATAAATAACACAGTATGGGCTCAGGTGCAAACCGTGCGTAATAAATGGACGTCGCGTCCATTATAATGGGAGACGAGAGTGGATTGAAAAATTACTTTTGGGTATTCGAAAGATAATTTTAATATAAAACTAGATATTTTAGTTTAGCTTCGCGCTGTATTCCACACAGCAGGGTAAAGGGAATTTAGAGTTAAGACACTTCGTTCCCATTAAGACTCTTCCGTTACCTACTTTCCACCGCATTTTAGAGGCATTACGTGTTGTTATGTTGCGCTTTACAAATCTTAGATCGTAAATATTCCATTACCGTTAGTGGAATTCGATTCCACACATATCGATTCCATACATATAATGAAACTACCATACGAGTATATTTAACTAACACTAACTGTATACTCCATTGTTGTAAGTCTTATTCCTTTTATTGGAATACTTTAATTTAAAATATTTTCATTTCAACTATATAATAAATATAGCACAATAGCTTCACGTTTTCCCCTTATTCATTTCTATATAAAAACGCAAGCAAAGTCATAGATAAAATATAGTATAATCATAAACTACTGATATGCTATCGCCATATGCAAGGGTATTTCGTCCAATTAACTTTAATAACGTGATAACTAGAGCGTCTATCAAAATACGTAACTCTGAAAGTTGGGACGGTGCCAGTGTGGTTTACGAATACTGTTTGAAAATTCGATGTAAGATGTTCCTCATATACGTTTCGTGTAGTACATACATATATATTTATAAATATAGTTGCTAATATATTTGTTAGCTATAAAAAAATGGCCAAGTGCGAGTTGAACTCGCGCAGAAAGGGTTCCGTCTCTACAAAATAAATGGCCCCTATGCCACGACTGGTCTAAACTAAATATATATAATGAAATAATTAATTTCACCGACCAGGAATCGAACCCACAACTACCGTGTTAACAGTCAAACATTCAAACTATGATGGTATTAAGAAATAATAAAATATTTTATTATACGAACGAATGTTAAAGTAAAATGTTCCATAGCGCCCCATTCACGCTCGAGTTGACTGATGCGATAATCTTGTAGTGGAGAGCCAGAGACAATGTTTAAATTTAATTTTTCATTCTTGTTGTAAAATGGTGTGGAATTGTTGATACATTTTAATGTTATTATGATATTATACTTCTATTAAATACATGTAAGTACGTACAAAAAGTACTATATTTTTAAAAAAATGCTAGGTTGTATCCTGCATAAAGAACACGAGACACTTGAGAGCCACTCTGTTTTGCTTGCATCGTTCGATTTACGAAATAGTACGTGGTGAATGGCGTTACTCAACGCCGCGGCTTTGTTTTCTTTTCAGAGATATGATCCTCATATCTCGAAGCGAAGCGAAGCGAATCGAGTCGTCCGAAAATATAACAATACAAAAATGACAAAATTTGGAAAAAAAATATTATATGCACGGAACTTATTTTTCACAAAAGTTTTTTCTGTAACTGCATTAATCTCAAACAGGTACAGGTAGGCATAGAAAACTTAATATGAAAATAATTACACATAAAGAAGGGGTGAACAACAATTCCTCGAATGGGAATCAAACCCCGCAACCCTGCAAAACTATTCCACGATAGCGTCTAGCAAATTATATGCACGTTTATAATAGAATCGATATTGAGAAAATGGCCTCCCTTCGATCCATTCTTGCCGTGATAAATGGTTGCCGTCAAACACGTCTTGTCCGAATTTCTTTCTTTAGGTAAGCTAAGGTGAACAAAGCGGGTTCATTTTTCATCCATCCCCTCCGTCCCTAAAATTACAAGTGATAAGTTAGGATTTGGCTTCCAAAAATTTGTAATTTAAGTTATTTTTTTTTTGATATCGCTCTTTTTTGTTGTAAGCGTCGTTCTATGTGCACTCGAAATATATATTTATTATTCCGGCGACCGACGACCTTAAGAAGACAGCGGGAACCCGCTGGATTCAAAGGGCGCAGGACCGGACGGAGTGGCGAGCATTGGGGGAGGCCTATGTCCAGCAGTGGACCTTAAAAGGCTGATGGATGGATGGATGGATTTTCATTCAGTGGCTCTAGTCACGGCGTTAAGTTCCGCCGCTCTACACATATTCTTTTTAAAATTGGACGGAAAGTGGGGAAAACATTTTCTTAACTTTAATTACTCTCTACCCTAAGCTACAAAAAAAATGACCATCTGAATGTATTAATATATTTTTCTTTTAAGATATTCCTCTATAGACTATATATTTTATACTTGAAATATTAATAGGTGTTTTCACAGCTTTATGACTTTTTCTTTATAGTAGAGGGAACCTACTTCCCCAAAAATTTCACCAAATTTTTGAAACATTGCGTGTTTAGTGGGGGAAGTCAAAACTGTATCTTATCTTCTAGAATCAAGAAATGAAAATAAATTAAACATAATCATTCTTCCGAGTGGATCGAACCCACAAAACTTGAGCTTACAGTCAGGCCCACTGCTCCAAGACGGCCTCATTGTAATAGACCTTACATACATTCTAAAGCAACCCTCCATAGCCTGACTCGATTCATGCATCACTAAATCATTTACGTGCATAGAAGTTTGTAATTGATCGTATTTCATAGAAAACAATATGTGGCAAGTGGCACTTAGAACATTGTTCGAGGGCTGGCTGCGTGCCAGAGATAAGGGTGGAGGAATATATAAATGCTTTATCATTTATACGATTAAAAAATCAGCTTCACGCTGTATCCCGCACACAGCATGGTAGACAGAGGGAAACTAGTGCTTTGACACTCCGTTCCCCACTTTCTACTGAATTCTGAAGGCATTGCGTGTTGAGTGGCAGAACTCACCAAAAATGAAAAACTTGGAATTATAAAATTAAATAATTATTTTCCTCGAATGGGAATCTAGCTAGATGAGCATAAGAAAATTGCAGTGGCTTCTTCAATCAGTGTTTTTATCACTGTCTTTATCACATTATTTTTTTTTGCTTTTTATTTAAATACAAAAGTGTCATTATTTTTACATTTCCTCTTTCCCTAGGGTATCTTAACGTCCTGAACTATATAAATATTTACTTCAAACAATATTATTAAAAATAGTTTATTTATAAGCCTATGACCTAGATTTTATCTAACAGCATTTATTGTACTACAAGTGGTGAGCGAGCATTTAAACGATTCCAGAGAACGTGCTTCCTTTAGAAGAATAAAAGACCAAACGAGACATCTTACTTAGAAACCGCTTTTAAAGACGTATGCTTTTTTTCTTCTCTTGCTCTTAGAATTAGAATACCTACTTAGAAAAAATGTAAATGCGTTCTCATTTTAATGATTTAATTTCTATTGGACTCTACGGGAAAACGATTTCACTTTGTTTCCCCAAAACCGCGGCGTTAAGTTCCGCCGTTTGTTAATCTACCTAACTGACGATCACAAATAATTTTACTACTATTTGAATATAAAATTACATTCTTATGTTATTTCTTTTTCGTGTTATGACGCCGTTTATAAAAAATCTCTATTTTGCATTTTAACAAGGTTAACAATTATATAATTATACTTCCATAGAAGTGTCCTAATCCGACGTATTGTGGGTTCGAATTCCACTCGAGAAACTACTTTATATTTTCATTTCCTCGTTCTGGTAACGAGGTAAAACGCGACGTTGATTTAAGCCACTCAACATGCAATGCAAAACACCTAAAAGTGAGTAATGGACACTTCCATCTTAATGGAAACAAAGTAACTAGCACTAGGTTCCCAGGTTCCCCCTGCCTATTTGCTATATCTAGAATACGTAAAAAATATAATATATATTTAGTAAATATTATTATAACTCGGTTTTGTGAGAGCAGGCAAATCTCTATTAGTGCCGCTCTCCAGCTGTCCACAGCGCGGCGCAAACACTGAGAGAGCCGTTACGTGTTTTGTTAAGATGAAGTTCTGTTTTGAATGGACGTTTTTGTAAATATTATTTATTAAAACGGCTGTGACGGTAACGTGACCCATTAGAGGGAATGAATTAGCGGAATTCAACGCCGCCCTTTGCCTTGAAACCAGAGCGAAGAAATGGAAATATAAATTTAAATAAATAGTTCATTTCTCGAGTGGGGATCGAACCCATAACCAATGGGTTTATCAGTCACACTTTATGTTCCTGTGCGAAACGAAAGTGAGAGACCAATGTCCGTGGTGTGTTTTATTTAATAATAATAAGAATTAAGAAAAATGAGCTGTTAATAATTCTGAAATTATAATTAATATGAACATAGATTTTCCAATACAAAAAAACATATAATAAGAAACCAACATTATATAACGAAGAAAAAGACATAGTAAGCTGTTACTGAAGTAAAATATGGAAAACTCCCTCCATTCTGTCCTATTACGGAAGGAAATTTCGCTAAAACACGACTTTCCCTTAAGCCGGCTCGTTCTCACCCTTTGTTTCAGGATTGCGGCCGAGTAAAGCACTCGAGGGTATCGTTTAAAAGCTATATCTTTGCCACTTGCAAATAGTAGGCACACGCCGGAATACTCCATCTGGTATATATGTAGATATATTAGGTAAAGGGCGAAATAAGTTTAGTATGTAAAGTTAGAATTAGCTTAATTTCTTTTAAAAGGTTTTTAATGTTTTTTTTTCATGTTCACGCCGTATACTGTACATGGTAGGGATTCCAGAGGGAACCTAGGAACTTAGTGTTAACAGTCCATTCTCATCAAGAAACTTCGGTTCCCCATTTTTCACTGATGAAACAAAAATTGCTAATATTTTTTTTCACCGAATCGGAATCGAACCCACATCCATCACGTTTTCTGTCTCAACAATACCTTAAATTATTATATAATTTATTTTAAAAATATTATATAACCTTTATTATTATATACCTTTCTTTCTTTCTAACTGACCATTTTCTGTATTCTTTCTTTCTTGTAATTATCTACAGTAGAAATCTGGGGAAAAATAAGTTGTAATAAACTCAAACAATTTCGACGTAGAACATATGGTTAAGTTAACTAGATTGCTTGGGTACCCACAAGAAATGAGATGACTATGTATTTTTTCATACGTTTTCTACTCCATGCTTAAATGTAGAGAAATAAGTCTTCTCTACTATTTTTTCTTTGTCAATATTATAAGGAAACGAGTTTTATGGCTTGACGATGGCTGGGACTTGCGATCCAAGTGTAGATACCAGGGACTCCTTAAATTTAAACCACACTGAGCGATTCTTTCTATCTAATAAATAAAGAGAAAATAATAAAAACTGAAGAAAATCCAAAAGAAAAATTCTTCTACAGGGCGTATCAATTCAAATGTAAATTACCCCTCAAAAACCTATTAAAGTTTAATAAAGACATAAAATTAGGGTCGTCACGCTCTCGCAGTTCAAACATAAGGATGTTAGAGGGACCCAAGATTAAACATCGATAAGTGAACGTGACTTGTGATTCGCTAACGATTTCCCTTTTTTGGGAACCCATTGACTTGCAAATTTCCCTTTGAAATACCTTAAGGAAGGAATTATAAATGTATTTCTTTTCATCAAATGGTTAAGTTATAGAGGGTGTTTTTTGTTGATTAGTAAAAAAAAAGGTTTTCTTTTTTATTAGTGGTTGCTTCTTAGAAGTGCAGCGATAAGTCCTGCCATTCAACACATGTCTAACATGTGATTAGAATTACCAAAAATGGGGAACGGAGTGTCTTAACACTAGGTTCTCTCGGCCTATCCTGCTGTGCGCCTGATGCAGCGTGACACTAAAAAAAGAAAAAAATATATACGTAAAACAATTATATCATTTGATCCAAACAAATACCCAAAAGTAAAATTAAACTACTTGGATAGACATATCCATTCTGGCCAAGACAGCCCTTTGATCGCTCGTGCGTTGTTAAAACCTCGCGTCATTAACAATAATGAGGCGAGAAGGGAACTTAATGGAAGTTGTGGGCATTCTCGCCTCGAGCCTCGAGGAATTTACCGAAAGGATATAATATAAGGATTTTACCCGAAAGTTTTATTTATATCAATTGAATCATTTTGTGTCTGTAATTTCTTAGCTTTTGAAAGTGTAGTTCTTAGGAAAGAAAGAAATTTCTTTTTTAAAAGAATAATATGGGATTAGTAACAAGATTTGAACCCTTGCCACTTTAAAACTGCTTAAGTTTAACAACTTGTTAAGGCAGTGAGCATATCTGTAGGCATCAGATATCCTTCCAGTGATCAATTTTTTTTTTACTTTCTAAAAAGCTACCTTCAATTCTGAAAAGCTACCTCTATTTATACCTTTGCTACCAGGCCAGTTGGTCATTTTAGTAATTAGTCCAACAGAGATGGTACTTCTCCTAAATCGAATAAAATACTCAATCTAAAAAGTTTTCATATTAATTTAGTACACGAATACTTTTCCCAGGGAACCCAACGGAAGTTAATTTCAAAAGTTTGCGCCAACTCTCGTGAATGATTAAAAATAATCGACTTACAGATTGGAAGTTTGCGTTCAATTACTTGCTTTTTGTTCTCCGTTGGTACCAAATCTATTGAGAAAATTCAGAAATTCTGGATTTCATGATTTACTTCCCGTATTTCAACTTCCCGAATATCTTTTATTATACGGAATAATATAATTTAATAATTAGAGATATTAAGAATTAGAGATATTATATGGATGCCCTCAATATTTTTAAAAGGAAATGTAAATTCGAACCCACGACCCTTGTGTACCTATTTATATGTATATAGGCATCCTAACTGCAAAAAAGGAACTTATATATTCAAATAATATAGATATTTATTTAGTTTAAAAAAAAAAAACCATGACGTAGAGTTTCTCAACACACATACACCTTCAGTACGAAACGTAAATAAGCCGACCGGAAAGCAGAAAGTAGAGTGATTTATCACAACTTTCACAATACCTGTCACGAAAAATACGTGCGAAGATTATACAAACACGTAAACAGGTAAAACTCGAAGCGATATTGTGAATCTTATCACGTTTTACTGAAATTACACGATATCTCGTTTATTTTTGTATTTAAATCTTATATATACAATTCCTCTGTATATATTTTTTTGTTTTGCGTGGAGCTAGAAGTGTAAACTAAACTCCGCCATCCATTTTTCGCCTAGTTTTCAAGATAAATAGCGTGTTGAGTAGTGGAACCAAACGCAACAACAAACGAATATATTTCATATTTTACTTCACTGAGTGGAAATCGCACGTTGGAATAAATATTTAATATTTTAATTTGTTCGCACTGGTAATCAAATAAAGTGCTGCGTTTAGTTCTGCCATACAACACCTAATGCCTCGAGAATTCGGCAGAAAGTGAGGAACGGAAGTGTCTGTTACCAGGATCCCTCTGCCTACCCTGTTAAATGCGTACAGCTTGAAGCTAATAAAAAAATAATAAAAAATAATTCTTATTCCCAAAGATTACCAGAGGATTTTTCCGGTTCACCTCGCAAAATACCTTTTATCTGACATCTAAGCCGAGTCAGAAATACGGATAACTTTTACACCGTCATAATGTTTATACGTGGCTTATCGTAACACGGTGGTCTGTTGTACATACATCCGGTGAAAACTTCTTCCACATTCCTAGCGAGGTAGCCAGAGAAAATGGAGAACACCATAAGGAACATTTCACGAAGCTATTTGTAATTTGTAGTTCCATTTCCTGCTGTTCTGGACACGGCGTAATTGTTGGTCTCCAAAGCCGCATTCGTCACCAGGTTTTATTATATTAGTTTTCCTTTTTTCCAATTATATTATTATTATTTTTTTCATTTTTTATGACCAAAGAGTGGTGACAGTATTTGAGCTTAAACGCAAAGGTTGTAGGTTATATTTCTGCTTGAGTCAATAATAATATTAATTTATATATTTTTTTTATTCATATATTTATGTTAATTAATTAATTTATATAACACTTCGTTCAGAACTAAAAAGCTGAGAGCTGAAATAAAATAAGGAAATACATCAAAAGTTTCTTTAAACCTGATTAAGTTATGTTTACGGCGAACTTTAATTGCACCGACTGCGTTTGACGTTATGAAGCGTTAAGAAATTTCCTGAAGATTTTAAAATATATCGTAATTTATACTTTATTTTATTTAATTATAAATATATTGTAATTTTTTTTTCAACTACAGACTGAATTACGCATATTAGAAGATGGATAGAGAAAATGTTGTATTAACATTAACACTATTTTTGGACCTTTTTTGAGACTGTACGTGTTGAGTGGTGGAGGTTAACACCGCGTTTTATCTTGTTACCAGAGCGAGGAAACGAATTAAATCATTCCCCTGAGCGGAAAACCATCGACTACGACCATAGTGGTTATAGTCACACAGCGCGATAATGTTCTCTCTCTGCCTACCCTGATTTACGAGTGAATCTAGACAAACATTCCAATACAAAAGATAAATAAAGAATTAACAAAAGAAAAGCAAAGAAAAAATAATATCTTAACAAAAGAAAACAGGCGAACTGTATAGCAACGACGGCTAATTGGCGGTTACAGCTGCCATAATGATAGCTCGATCGGATCGCTTTTTGTTAGAATTTGTGAAAAAAATATTGGAAACATCTTTATATCTTGATATCTTTTGTATCTCGAGGTGTTTTTTTTCCTCATTTCTGATGTCAAATTTAATTTTCTCATTCTATAGTTGAGTGCGACCTCGATTGGCAAGTACTTTTGTACTATAGAAATTCTATTCGCTAGCAAAGCAATTTGGTTAGTAATTTTCATTATAAATGAGGTATTGGAGGTCGATCCCTTGTCAAGAATGATTTTTATGTTTTTTTTATGAAACAACGGTGAAAAGAGGAGTTTATTAAAAAATAATTGTTTTTATATCTGTATGTCCGTATATCTTTGCCTTGTAGTTCCTGTAGGAATGGAACACTTAAATATGTTGTTTTTCATAAAAAATCTTACGAGATATGTTAGCTGCACAATTTTTAGAAGATCTATTTATTTTTCTTCAGTTTACAGTCAGTACAAGGTAACAGAAAGGAGCCCAGTGTAAGTCACTCCGTTCCCCACTCATCTGATTATTGAGACATTGCCTGTTGAGTTGCTGAACTCAATCCTGCCTTGGACTTAAGGCATTGGGGAGTATAAGGGAACATTAAAAGAAGATTCCTCGAGATTCTCGAGGGCACAGATCGAAGAAAACGAGATTTTAAGTTTAACACTCAAAAGAAACTAATTTTTGGGCTATGCAGGTACAGCTCGCAAAAAAAGTAATCCAATTAATCCACTGAAGACCGTTGAAGGGCGAAAAAATACTGGACGTAGAAAAAATCTAGAAGCCACACAACGGCATTAAATAAAGCTCATTACACACGCTGTCATAATCCCATGAATATAATACGTAGCGTCAGCATAAAAATAAACTTGTAAGGTGATTATATATATTTAAACTTCTATTTTTATAAGGAATACGTCATATAAAATGATAATAAGTGATGATTGACGTCAGTATGGTGATCGAAGGTTTGAAGTAAGTGTCACTGTAAAGTATCAAGGCCGTCATGGCCCGATGCCATAAGGGTAAACGCGACGGTAGTGGGGTCCCACTCAGGTAATTGAAAATGATATAATTTTAAATTCCTCTCCATAGTTCTATAACGCGGCGTTGAATTCCGCCACTCAATACGCAATGGACTATGCGAGATAAAGCGTAAATCAGCTACTGAAGCAGAATATTATTATATATATTTCAGGTCTGTCCATCTGTTTTTCATTCTGGTAGTACTTTTAAAACAATAAGAGTAAAGATGGTAGTTTCAAAGTTGTAATAACTCTGTAAAGTTTCGCGGATAATGCGACGACAGGGTGGAGTAATTTGGTCTTTGTTAAGTAATGTCTCTTTTCCTTTGAGAAAATATAATCATTTAATTGTGTTGTGAAATGTTTTTGTTTTTATATTTTAAGGTGAGGAATATTAAAATTACTTTTTATTTAGGTTCACGATGTATCCCTCCTATATCCCCTCTTTTGCCCGAATTCAAACATAATATATATTTTATATTCTCTTATTATACCTACATGTTCTTTTATGGAGATTGAACCCACAACCCTCGTGCTTACAAGCCCATTGCACTACGGTGGCTTCATTAAATACTCAAATTCAATTCAATTCAATTAATACTAATTGAATATAAATTGTAATAACTAGGCCATAGTCAATTTTGTTTACAAAACATATTCTTGGAAATAAAATTAAAGGTTCACTATAATTTTATCAGATCTTCGATAAATCGGTCACGCNTCACTGTAAAGTATCAAGGCCGTAATGGCCCGATGGCATAAGGGTAAACGCGACGGTAGTGGGGTCCCACTCAGGTAATTGAAAATGATATAATTTTAAATTCCCCTCCATAGTTATATAACGCGGCGTTGAATTCCGCCACTCAATACGCAAGGGACTATGCGGGATAAGGCGTAAATCAGCTACTGAAGCAGAATATTATTATATATATTTCAGGTCTGTCCATCTGTTTTTCATTCTGGTAGTACTTTTAAAACAATAAGATGGTAGTTTCAAAGTTGTAATAACTCTGTAAAGTTTCGCGGATAATGCGAGGACAGGGTGGAGTAATTTGGTCTTTGTTAAGTAATGTTTCTTTTCCTTTGAGAAAATATAATCATTTAATTGTGTTGTGAAATGTTTTTTTTTTATATTTTAAGGTGAGGAATATTAAAATTACTTTTTATTTAGGTTCACGCTGTATCCCTACTATATATAGCAAAGTTGAGAGAGTTAAGTGTCAAGAAACTTTGGTCTCCTCTTTTGCCCGAATTCAAACATAATTAATATTTTATATTCTCTTATTATCGTTCTCTTATAGAGATCGAACCTACAACCCTCGGGCTTACAGGCCCATTGCACTACGATGGCTTCATTAAATACTAAAATTAATTCAATTAATACTAATTGAATATAAATTGTAATAACTAGGCCATAGTCAATTTTGTTTACAAAACATATTCTTGGAAATAAAATTAAAGGTTCTCTATAATTTTATCAGATCTTCGATAAATTGGTCACGCAATGGCGTGGCGGGTCACGGCCACCCTCTCTGCTTTTAATGAGAAATATAATGATTTCCTTTACGGTATTTCCATTTTCAATGTCAGGGTTTTAAGAAATGGGGTTGAAATATTTGTGTAAAATAGTATTGAATTTTTTGGATTTGAAATTGTTTTTCTGGTATTGTCCAAACGTTTTAAGTTTAAACAGAGGGTGTGACATTCTCTCCTCTGAATTTAAATGTGAATGTCGGATTCGATTACCATTCGGGGAAATGAATCTTTTATACCTTGCTTTATACTACAAAATGCCTTACAATAAGCTGTCTCCAAATGTGGTGGTCTAAAAGATATATTATTATTACAGCACTTTAAGAAAATTACATACAATGTTGAAATGTAAAATAGGCAGAAATCATTTTAATTATAAATGCAATTCTATGCTATGAAATTAATTTCTCTAAAGGCACCATCAAAGTAACATTAGCACAGTCAT
Organism: Heliconius cydno galanthus; assembly: GCA_036379175.1. Taxonomy (NCBI): domain Eukaryota; kingdom Metazoa; phylum Arthropoda; class Insecta; order Lepidoptera; family Nymphalidae; genus Heliconius; species Heliconius cydno. The sequence goes on along the minus strand of JAKRZM010000507.1, from coordinate 41,668 downwards.
TACTTTCTAAACTGCAAGTTGATGTCAGCAGTTGAAGATATTCGTTGAACAATCAATCAATGAAATGGAAACTTCAAGTAATTAATATCGTAGCAAGATCCCAGGGCCCCACTTTCGAGATAGGGAGTACGCAGACTGTCAACTACACATTAGCCTAATAGTCCTCAAAATTTCAGCTTGGCTAAATTACGTAGGCCTGGAGGCCCTGGAAATATAAATATCCATCTGTATTTAAATATTGAAAAAAAAAAATCCAAAAAAGCACAAGCATGCAGCTGTAATCGCGACAGTTTGTGGGTTCGAAATGGAATGGAAAAGGAAATGAAATATTTAAATTTTCCATTCCTTTACTCTGGTCATAGGCAAAGCATCACGTTAATTTCCAAGACTCAACACGCAATTCCTCCAGAATTACGCGGAACGTGGGTAATGGAAGAGTCTAAATGGGAACGGAGAGTTTTAACATTAGGTTCCCTCTGCCTATCTCGCTATGAGCGTAATACGGTGTGAAGCTGAAAAAAGAGTAGCAAAATAATTAAAGTAAACTCAGTTAAAAAATTCAAAAATCTTTCAAAAGTTGCCTTTGTCTGGGTAACTCGCAAAGGCAAGCAAACTGATGAAACGAATTAGCTCCAAAGAAATAGGTTGTGTCAACTGTCTCCATTGAAAACTAGGCGCTTTTTACAAAGTGTTTGGTGTCTAAATTTTAAAATTACTTTTAGTATTCATTTCATTTCAATTCTGTTTATGATTTTTTTCAAGCTGTGCTTTTCTTTTCGCTCATTTTATTTATACCCCGGCGTTAAGAACCGCCATACAAAATTAATTCAGGTTTTCGAGCCGAAAGCGGAGGACACTAGTTTCTTTCTGGCTATCCTGCTATCCTGCTGATTTCCGTTTTTTAGCATCACACTTTGTCTAAATTGATTGTAAAAAAAAACAAATAGTTTTAAAAAAAACAAGTAGTACCTGTTCTTAATATTATAAAATACTTTTCGGCTATATCTTGCTTGTAAAAGCTTAGGTACAGGGAACCTATTGTTAAATAATACTACATTCCTCACTTTCTGCTCCATTTTTGAGACCGGAGACAATGCATTTTGACCGGCGTATCACAATGCCAAAATTCTTCTTCTTACCAGTGAGAAGAAATGAATCAAAATATTTCATTATCAAGTGTGAGATTCAAACCGGCAATAAACTCCTACAGACAGACACCCTGCTGTTATACCACGAGGCTGGAATGTTAGAATGTGAACAATTTAAATCTTCTATTTTCTTATTCGGGATCGAACCTACTATCTTCTCATGCAATATCCATTACAAAGTTGAAGTAAAACTCCAAAAACGTTAAATAATATTCACAATTCCCATAACATAAATTACGTGACAAAAACACGGCAATTGTAAGTGACATTAAATGTAAATAATATAATAAACAGGAAAGAGATTCGCTTTCACATTTCAAATTATAGCAACTAACGACTCGCTCGTGGCTCCGCCCGCTTGTACTACACAATTATTTATTTTCTCATCTGAATTGCTTTCGTGTTTATCAGCTTCACGTCGTATCCCGCACACAGCAGAGGGATCCCTCTATCTGCTAGTGTTAAGACACTCCGTTCCCCATTTCCGGAATTCTGAGGATTGATGGCGTGTTGAGTGGCGGAACTCAACGCCGCGCTTTGCCTCGACAATTTAAATAAATTAAATTTAAATAATTATTTCATTTCGTCGAGTGGGGATCAAATCCATAACTAGTCGCGTTTACTAGCCGCAAACTTTTGCCCCTGCGCGACGACTTCATACTTCGTGTTTTAATAGGATTAGGTATAATTTTAAAGACTATTTATTACATACAATGAAAATTAAAATTTTAGAAGATTCAATAACACAATTATTTTCATAGCAAGCAGTTGCAGTTTGCTAAAACGCAACAGGAAAAATCGCATTTAATTAGCTTAACCAGTTTCTGAGATAAGCGTGCACAAACGCACAGAGAAACACACATAAAATAAAAAAAAAAGTATTGGGCCCTATTACAGTCATAAATGCCAATAAAAATAGATTTTCTCATATATCTTCCACGTACAGACAGCGATCAGTTACAATTTTATTCTCCATATAGATTACTTTTGATATAGCTTTTATAGCTTGGTTATGCAAATTACCCGGTCAGGGTCGTTGAAATTATGATGCTATATAATATTAACAACTTCCTATTGTTAAATATAACATAATTATGTATTTATGTTTTGAATGTAAACGACGGTCGTGTGTTCGATTCCCACTTGGTGGAAGGAATTCCAACTAGCGCGGCTATTGTGTTTCGCAGTGTCTCGAAATGTAGAGAATAGAGTCTCAATACTCCGTTACTTATATCAGGGATATATGCGGGATGCAGCGTGAAGAAAAACAAAAGTATGTGGATGCCATTGTAGCGTAATGGAATAGCATCTTACTGATAACACGATGGTTGTGGATTCAATACCCCATCTCTAAGACAATATCATGAAAATATCTTGTATTTCTATAGAAAGGAATGGCGTATCTTGACAATAAGTTTTCTGTCTATGTGGAAAACACATAGAGCTTAAAACAAAAATGTTACATACATTTGAGGACAGACGTGGTTTTTTTTTTCATAGAAAAAAGACCATCGAACAGATGATCCATGATCAAAAAACTTATGGACGACTCCAATATCAAAGGATTTGCGGATATGAACGATACTCAAAGCAGGCTTCCCGTTTTAAATATTTTTCTAATATAGTAATGTCCGAAATTCCGCCAAAACAAGCAGAAGAGGGTGTTTTAACACTAACTCCTTCCTGCCTATTCTTATATACGGGATAAAGCGCAAAAGCCGAATAATCTTTTTAAAAACAATCGCCTGGTTGTAAACGCGACGGTTGTGAGTTCGATTCCTACTCCAGAGAATAAACTATATTATATTTTCTCGTCCTGTCAAGAAGACAAAACACGGCGTTGAGTTCCACGACCCTACAACGTAGTGTTATGCGGAATACAGCGTGAAGCATTTTTTTAAAATAATCTTCTTAACTAACTAATCTAAAACTAACGAATACAAAAAGTTGGCCGACATTTTACATACGAATGGTCTGTGATTGCCGTAAAAAGGTTTTTCACCGATTGTTCCCTGAAGCAATCTCTATTTGAAAAAAAAAAAAAAACTTTAACAACGTGTTCCCTGCAACTCCCTGTTTTTTTGGATTTTTAGTAAAAGTTTAACTATTATTTGTTTTATTACATTTCTTTGTTTTTTTTTATTTATTATTATATTATAGTAGTTTGTTTGTTTAAAGGCGCTATCTTCAAGAACTACTGGTTTAAATTGAAAAAATAGTTTTGTGTTAAATATTTTTTTTATTGAAAATGTAAGCGCTTCTCTTTTCAGATTGAAAAATATTGTACATGTAATAGTATACGCTACGTAATTTAAATTGTGTTTTGTCTTTTCGTCATTCAGTTCATAGTCTTTTTTTATAGCATCACGCTGTATCCCGCACGAAAGCAGGATAGGCAGAGGGAATCTAGTTTTAAAACACTCTGTTCCTTATATTCCGCCAAATTCTAGAGGTATTACATGTTGAGTGGCGGTACTGAACGCCGCACTTTGCCTTCTTTGCAATATTTCATTTCCTCGAATGCGAATTGAACTCACAACCTGTGGCGTTTACAGTCACAGTTTGCGCCTACGACTGGCTTCACTCAGCTTACACAAGTACTTATATCTACAAATAATAATAAAAAGCACATTCCCCTAAATGGAATCGAACCCATAGCCATTGACACAGTCTAATATTACCCAACCCGCACTGCGACGTTTGATCATTTCATTTCTATTAATTTACAGCCACAAGTTAATGTCAACATAATTTATGCGAGATTATTACTAAGTTTGAATTACATGTACTAACTAAGCTGGCGTTCGTAGTTCCTGTCACGTTACAGTGTGGTCTGTTTATTAATAATTGAAGTTAGTTATTAATCTTTAATTTAAAATGAAATGTCAGCTTCACGCTGTATCCCGCACACGGCAGGGTAGGTAAAAGGAATCTAGTGTCAATACACTCTGTTTCCCATTTTCCGCCGAATTTTGGTGATTTATATATAAAACAAGTTATTGTTTTAAAAATATACACTCAATGATTACAATCATTCATATTTTCAACATTTTTCGAGTTAGAAATAAAATTATACAGCTAAGTTTCTCCGTTCTCCATTTTTGATAATTTTTTCTTCTATTGACGATGATAAGAAACGAATTTTAGAAATGATACATCTTAATAAACTTGAAAGAATCATAAATTAAAGTACAGACTTGCTGAAAGCTCGATCGATCAATTATTTCACATACATTAGACTTGGGGCAACCCTTTTACGTATTTCTTTTAAAAGTTAAATGGATATCCCAATAAAGTATTAGTAGTTATGTTTTTTAGATACAGGTAAAAAAACAGCAGAGTGCTTTTTCTCTCTCTCTCTCTCTTAAACTTTTTCTTTTTCACTTTAAAGCTATGAGTGTATTCTACAAACATGAATATTTTGTAGAGTCTAGTGTCAAATCACTCTTTTGGANCTATTAATTTACAGCCACAAGTTAATGTCAACATAATTTATGCGAGATTATTACTAAGTTTGAATTACATGTACTAACTAAGCTGGCGTTCGTAGTTCCTGTCACGTTACAGTGTGGTCTGTTTATTAATAATTGAAGTTAGTTATTAATCTTTAATTTAAAATGAAATGTCAGCTTCACGCTCTATCCCGCACAGTAGGGTAGGTAAAACGGAATCTAGTGTCAATACACTCTGTTTCCCATTTTCCGCCGTTGGTGATTTATATATATAAAACAAATTATTGTTTTAATAATATGTACTTAATGATTACAATCTTTCATATTTTCAACATTTTTAGAGTAAAAAAAGAAAATTATGATAAAAAAACGTATTTTAGAAATACATCTTAATAAACTTGAAAGAACCATAAATTAAAGTACAGTATTTTTGAAAGCTCGATCCATCAATTATTTCACATACATTAGACTTGGGGCAACCCTTTTACGTATTTCTTCTAAAAGTAAAATGGATATCCCAATAAGGTATTAGTAGTTATGTTTTTTAGATACAGGTATAAAAACAACAGAGTGCTATTTCTCTCTCTCTCTCTCTCTCTTAAACTTGTTCTTTTTCACTTTAAAGCTATGAGTGTATTCTACAAACATGAATAGTTTGTAGAGCCTAGTGTCATATCACTCTTTTGGAAACTTCGTCCCAAACCCACGCGTTTTCCGTCAAAACCTTGCTAAATAGGCCATCCATTACATTTTTTTTAACAGAACTTATAGTTTCTGAGAATCTTCAACCTCATAATATCTTAAAAGTGGACCATCACAAAGCTTTCTCCAACTACCCTCAAAACAGTTAAATATGATATTACCAAAATACCTTTCGAACATTTCCAATAAATGCTCGATAAATTCCACCCTATTGGTGTTTCCGAGACACCATAATGATTTCGACTAAGTCACGTACAACGAAAGTAATAAATATCAGCTGTCTGTCTGTTCTGTTATTTGTTCTTTGGGGCTTGGTTCGTTCGTGTTTTGCCCTTATTTTTTGACGATTTATATGTAAATTAGATTTTTGTTTTTTATTATTATGATGTATAATATCGTTTTTTCTTGTGATTTCCTTATTGTGGTTGTTTTTTCGAAGTTTTGAAACACCAAAGTAAAAAGTTTTCTTTTTCTATTGTTTTTTTTTCAGTAAAGAATGGAAATGAGATTAAATGAGATTAATGAAATGAGATGATTATAAGTACTAGATGTAGTTTGTAACTTTGTTTTCTTATGCTTGTGGTGTACAATAAAGTATAAATAAATGAGAAAGTTTTAGACTAAAGGTAAAAAACAATATTTTTACAAATTATAGTAAAAACATTTAATTTAATTTTATTTATATTAGATAAATATATTCTAGTAAAATTATTAATTAGCGATGAAATAAAGAAAAATCCATTCAAAGTGGATGGAAATTGAACCCACAAAACTCTCTAATAAGGTTGCGACGGCCTTAAATATACATATAAGAATAATTTAAATATATAAATATAAATAATATATCAGAATGTAGATTATATTGAGAAACATACTTGAGTTAATAGGCTTGTTAGTATGTGGCAACATGTGTAATCACAGTATGACTTAATTGATTGGACGACCTCCCGTTAACGTAAAAATTATAAAGCTCATCGAGTTAATTCGATTTTATTGATTTTTACTTAAAACTTGCTGTCGATCGTATATTTATTTATTTGTGTGGATTTTATGATGTAAAATGGTAAAAAGGGGGATTCCGTTCCCCATTTTAGGAAATCACATTTTGGGAAATGTCGTGCATATAGAAACCACCTATATATATAACTAGCAAAAAAGAACTACCTACTATATTTTCAATTTTTCGTTTCCCCGAATGGGAATCGAAGTCACAACCGTCGCTCTAACAGTCACACGCTTGGGCCCCAGCACCACGGCAGCTATAATTTGCTAGAATAATTCCATTTTCTATTCAGAAAATAGTCCGAGAGGCAGCAGATTATTTCGTGTTGCATTCAAATTACGTAACAATCCTGCATGAATTATGTAATAGCTTGAACACGGATAGGTTCAGTAGATATTCTGGGTTTTAGTCGAAATTTATAGGAGATTTTCCTAGTTTGGTTATTAATTGGTGGGTCGTCGTTGATTGGAAGGTGTTGTGGTGCAGGGGCACAAGCGTGCGACTGTGAACGTGACGGTTGGTGTTCGATTCCCATTCGAGGGATTGAAATATTTTATATTCTAATTTTCTAGATCTCGTAGCGAAGTGGTGGTGCTTGAGTTGCACCACATAACACGCAATCTCTCAAGGATTTAGTGGAAAGCAGGGAACGCAAGTGTCCTAATGGGATACGGTGTGAATTAAAAAAAATGTGATTTTGAAGTTAATGTAGCACCGTAGACGTGCATAGTTTAAATCTCCACTATTCGTTCGAATTCGGGATATTTCATATTTTGGCGTAACTTAACGCTGTCTTTTGACCTAATCTACCTATCTTTGACCTAAAACTAATCATCTCATTAACCATGGTTACACTGTTAGCCTCAATTATATATTTAAATATTAAATATTCCATACATTTCTTTACAAGAAATTGACGTTCCTCTACAGTTGTTAGCAATCTTATCTTATCTTTTAATCAATCTCCTTAGGTAAGGTCACGATATTACCATAATCTTATTCGGCAATTTTATTAATAAAAGGTCCTCAGGGATTTGATTATATCTTAGAAGGGAAATGGGGAAATAGAAGTGTAAAATTATTATNTGCTGAGGTGGATGTGCGGCGTAACGCGGTCTGACCGCATACGCAACACATTCATTCGAGGTAGTCTTGGGGTCCGTGACGTAGCGGATAAGCTCCAAGAGCGTCGCTTGAGATGGTTTGGCCACGTTACGCGCCGGCCTAAGAACTATGTCGGACGCAAGTGCCTTGCTATACAAGTTCCTGGGGCGCGACCTCCCGGACGCCCAAGTAAGCGCTGGTTGGATGTCGTGATGCAGGACATGAGAGCCAATGGTCTAACCACCGAGGACGCAAAAGATCGTGCAAAGTGGAGTAGGTTAAGTAGGAAGGCAGACCCCGGTAATAGCCGGGATTAATGCCAGGAAGAAGGAAGGATTTAATTCCCCCAGTGGAAATCGACCCAAAACTCGTCGTTCACGACAGGCCTCTGATAAAAGAGAACTTTATATTAAGATAATCTTCCTCTTAGTAGAACCGTAAAAGGAAACAAAACCTTAGTTAAAATTAAAAAGTAAAAAGAGAAAAATTGTTTCTAATAAAAAAAATCAGTCGCAATAAAACAAAATTGAAATCGTCAACCTAATGTTAAATTTAGAGGATAAATCAAATAAATTTACACTACACTGGATCGAAGGAACGTTTCTAATTTAATAAGACTGGGCTAACTCGGTCTGAGTGTTGCGATGTTATTTCAAATGTAATAGAATAAATATAAAATAAATATTTTATAATAAAACATAGTAGATTTACGATTTTTAACGTAAAGTAAGGTGGAGGGCACCTGGTGTTGGGATGCTCATTTCTCCACTTTCTACTCAATTTTCCTGGACATTGTCACATGTTTTGTCTTGTTATCAAAACCAAAAGAAATTAATAATAATTGTACTGTAAATAAAAGTGGAATATTCGTTGTACTGTAAATAAAAATTCACTAAAGAATTTAAAAGCATGTTTTTTTTTGTTTTTCCGCGTTATTTATATACATACCTATAACATGGAACACTAAATCACCATATTTCAAGACCGTGGTTACCAAAGCGAATAAATAAAAATATTTTACTTCGAATGGGAATCGAATCCACGACCTGTTGCGTCCACAGTCACACGCTTGTGCCCCCCGCGCCACGACTGGATTCATTAACATAATAATGATAATTAACCCTTAATAAAGGCACTAACGGCAAATTCAATTTCAACTCTTAAAAGAATTCACAGATTCCGCAAGTCCTGAGAAATACTCGTACATTCAAAGAGATTTTCCTTCATCATTCATGAATGTGGAACTATTTGAAAGTTTCGCTCCTAGTGGAGTTATTCTGCTAAGGAGTTTTCACAGCTTCCTTCTATTTTCGATTTAACTATGATTAAATTAAACGTGGGTGTCGGTGAACTATCAAAAACTATCAATTCGTGGTTGAAATCAACGCCACGAATTGTCTCGTTACAACAAAGACATTAAATATTTCTATGCTCCGTGTAGGAATCGAACCCAGAACCGTTGCGTTAACAGTCCCATACTTGATCCCCTACGGCACGAGGGCCATTTATACATTTTATATATTTAATATACTACAAAATAATTACAACCTCTTAAAGGCAAAACGGAATCGAATCCAAAGAAATCCAATACTGAAATGTTTATAAAGCATTCTATTAAAACATTTACATAAATATACTAATTAAGTAAAGAAAACAAAACATTTAATGTCGAAAAGTAAAAGGGAAACTCGTAAAATACGTTCAATAATGAAATTTAATAAGCAACGTAAACAAACCCCAAATATTGTGTTTTGGAAGGGGAAAACTCAGCTTTAAGCTCGAGTAAAAGAAAGCTTTGGTAATATCAATAGATTATGTATTTTTTTTATTTAAGGCACTGGCCTCGTGTGCGACTGCAAAATCGACGGTTGTAGATTCGATTTCCTTGGAGGAATGAAATATTTAATATTTAGATCACTTCGTTCTGGAAACAAGAGGAAGTGCAAAGTTCAGCTCTGTCGCTCAATAAGCAATGCAATTAAGAATTAGGCGGAAAGTGGGGAGTGTCTTAACCCTAGGTTCCCAGGTTCCTTCTGCGCGATACAGCATGAAGGTATAAGAAGAATTAAGATTTTATTTTCAGCTTCACGTTTTATCCCGCATGTCAGTATATACTCACTCATATGTATTCTCAGTACGTCGTGATGCACGACATGAGAGCCAATGGTCTAACCACAAAAGACCGTGCAAAGTGGAGTAGGCTGAGTAGGAAGGCAGACCCTGGCAATAGCCGGGATTAATGCCAGGAGGAAGAAGATGTATTCTCAGTAGGCATTGAGAACCTATAGTCGTAACACTATTCTCCATGAAGAAGTTTTAACCTGTTATATCATANATGTATTCTCAGTACGTCGTGATGCACGACATGAGAGCCAATGGTCTAACCACAAAAGACCGTGCAAAGTGGAGTAGGCTGAGTAGGAAGGCAGACCCTGGCAATAGCCGGGATTAATGCCAGGAGGAAGAAGATGTATTCTCAGTAGGCATTGAGAAATAGGTTTCTATTACTATAGGAGTATAGTATAGGAGTAACACTATTCTTCACGAAGAAGTTTTAACCTGTTATATCATATTTTTTTTTATTAAGGTTTTCAATAACATTTGCAGTTATACTAACAGTTGTAAGTTCGCTAGTCTTATTAAAACTTTTACATACATTTACAAATATTCTATGAGTTAGAGCAAAAGTTGTTTTTCCCAAAACTTTCGAGTTTTACTTCAGAAAGTAGGGCAGTAACAGTTTAAGCTTGTAAGTAATATATATAACAGTCTTATATAAAACTTTCAGGCTGTTTTTCAATATATATATTTAACTTATTCTAAATATAGAGGCCAGTCGTAGCGCAGGGGCAAAAAGTGTGCTGCAATATTTACTGGTTGTGGGTTCGATACCCACTCGAGGAAAGGAAATATTTATTTAAATTTATATTTTCATTTCTTCACTCTGGTGTCGAGGCAAAGCACGGCGTTGAGTTTCGCGACTCAACACGCAATGCTTTCAGAATTCGACAGAGAGTGGGGAACGGAGTGTCTTAACACGAAGTTTCCTGTACACTGTGTGCGGGATACAGCGTGAAGCTGATTTTTTATTAAATTTAATTTTAAATATACAAGTTGAAGCGGGGCGTTGAGCTCTGCCAAACATGCAGTCTCAAATCTAGGCGACAAGTTCAGAAAGGCATCTTTTTACTCTAGGTATCTTCTGTCTTACCTGCTATATGCGGGAATAGCGTGAAACTTCTATAAAACAACGCATAATCATGTCAGTTTGCACTGCGTTATTACTTTGAACCCCTCGAAACACTAATTGGGTAGCTGATATGAAAGGCCTGGAGCGTACCTTTTTAGTTCCTCAGCATAAAAGCACTAGTAAAAGTTAGGTTTTTTATTTACTTCATAATTTTCTAGTAATATTTATTAATTTATAATACACATAAAAATGGGATAATAACGTAAGAATATTAATGAGTCTTTTTAAAAATTTTTAAGTCTTGTTTCTCAGTTAAATAGGAAAAGACATACTTTTTTAGGAAAAATAAAAATTTTAAGGTAGCGGGATAAGAACCTGCAATTCTTGGAAACCATCGCTTCACGCTGTATCCCGCACACAGCAGAGCTGAGCAAGACACTCCGTTGTCCACTTTCTGCCGAATTCTGTATATATATAGTATTTTACATTTGTATTGTTAAAAACAATACAAGATATCATGTTCGTGTATACTTGCTTATATTTTTGACTTGGCAAGCGTACTCGTGCACGTTGGGCCAAGCTAATTAAAACTTAAATATAGATTATAATGGGTCACACTATTAATGGAAACACGTTTCGATAGTTTGTTTATCATGCGATAATGACGAAAATAGTGTTAAATTACTCCTTTCTTTTCTTTTAGTGATATTAGCTATATAAAACATATATCTCTATAGGGATAAATTAATTTTTAACAAAAACAAAAACCGACTTCTAACAACGAACTAAAAAGTGAAAAATAATTATATAAAGACTAGCGGACGCGCGCAGCTTCGCTTGCGTAATTAGGGGTGAATTCTAGAAAACCACGAAACATGTGTTCAATGAAATATTTTTAAGAGTCTAAATTTCAAATTTTATAAAAATCGGTGGCGATTTAAAGATTTTTCCATACAAACTTTCAACCCCTT
>JAKRZM010000507.1:0-29981 GCA_036379175.1 Heliconius cydno galanthus | reverse complement strand
GCTGAGCAAGACACTCCGTTGTCCACTTTCTGCCGAATTCTGTATATATATAGTATTTTACATTTGTATTGTTAAAAACAATACAAGATATCATGTTCGTGTATACTTGCTTATATTTTTGACTTGGCAAGCGTACTCGTGCACGTTGGGCCAAGCTAATTAAAACTTAAATATAGATTATAATGGGTCACACTATTAATAGAAACACGTTTGGATAGTTTGTTTATCATTTGATAATGTGAAAATAGTGTTAAATTACTCCTTTCTTCTCTTTTAGTGATATTAGCTATATAAAACATATATCTCTAATAGGGAAAAGTGAAGGTAACTAATTTCAGGACCTCTATTTTTTGAAGTCGGTTAAAAAAAGAGACCTATTGGTCAACAAAATATAAAGGTGGTGCTCCACTTAAGAGATCATTTATCTTTCAGTCTATTACGTACTATAAAAGAACTTATTTACAAAATGCACGCGATCCCCTCATAAACTACTTCTTGACATTTTATTATAAGCTGGTCAGTGGTGGTAGTTCTGAGATGAAATTGCCTAGAAAATATGTAAAATTACTGTTATTGCTTGTTTGTATATAGAATTCGATGGAAAGTGGGGAACGGGAAGTTTTAATGGGACGGAGTGTCTTAACACTAGGTTCTCTCTCTCTATCCTGCTATGTGCGGGATATAGCGTGATGCAAAAAAATAATAAAACATAATATTTTACATTTAGTGCAATTGCAGGAAACCCAATCAAATTACATAAACAGATTAAATCGACATATTTGTTTTACAAGAGTTTTTATAATTATACTTACATTTAACATTAATTTAATAATTATATAAAAATTAAACAACATTTTTACATCAATTTTAGCCTTTGTTATTCTGATTTCTAAGCTAAATTACTATAAAATTTCACCAAAATCAATTCAGTAGCTTTTGCGTGTAAGTAAAACAAACATTCATCCTCACAAACTTTTACAATTATAATATTAATAGGATTAATAAGATAAGATAGGATAAATAAATTAGCTTCATCGCTGTATCTTGCACACAGCAGGGTAGGCAAAGGGAACCTAGTGTTAAGACATTACGTTCCCCAGTTTCTATGGAATTCTGGAGGCATTGGAATTATAAACGTAAATAAATATTTCACTAAGATAAGATAAGTTAGCAATATAATTAATAGTAGGTGTCTATAGATTCCATTACAGAAGTAAACTTTACAAAGAGCACCGCTAAATACTCAAGTACTATATAATTAGAATTTATGAACACTTCCTCCAGCGTAACTGGTGTTTTCCTGTACTCTAGCCACTTCCGTCAGTTTTAATAGACAAACTATTGGGTTAAAGTAAAATAAGAATGCTTCAATCTGGGATAGAACCTGCTCTTTACGCCTAGTTTTATAATTTCAGAAGTTATTGCAGGGTACACAGAGGGAACCTTGTTTCAAGACACTACGTTCCCATACGCAATTCTCAATTTTAGAGACATTACGGGGTTGGGGTTTGGACTTACAGTTATAGCAAACAACGATCAATGTTTACATTTGCATATACTCGTACCTACTGTATTTACAAAGGCAGCGTCGCTTCTCGCATATATGTATTTGATTTAAATCTATTGAATTGCCATATTATGGAAACCTATAGATTTTTTTTGGTATATTTAAATTATTGTAATGTCAAAGACCATATGATAGTACCTACACGTAACGCCGTAGGTTCGATTCCCACTGAAGACATTGAACTATTTCCATTTCGTCGCTTTAGTAACAAGACATGGTGTAGAATTCCGACACTAAATGTCTGAAAATGGAGTCTAAGGTGAGAGACGGAGTGTTTTAACACTAGGTTCCCTCTATCTACCTCGATATAAGCGCGATACAGCGTGAATGTAACAAATAGTAGTGTTCAGAATTTTTTATTCAGTATGGAAATTTAAACAGTACTCCACCTACCCGAGTTCCAGGGTTTTGTTGAAAATACACTGCAGTTATATTGGCTACCAATGTTGAGCTTTATTAAAAAGTTCTCCTTTTGAAGGAGATTTACTATGTTATTTATTAACGAGGCAAATCGCGGCGTTGTGTTCCGTTGAGCGCCGCTACCCAATACGCAATGAATATTAAAAAGTTTAAAGTTTAAATTTTAGTATGAAGTTAAAAAAAGTTTAAATTTGGAGCACAGCATGTGAAATTGAGAAAATCCTTACACAAAATATCCTTGCATCCTTACATAGAAACATATTCCATTTTCTTCTTTTACGAAAATCTATATTGTTCAAAAGAGACCGCATGTGCACTTTATATTAAATATCTAGTATAAAATACATTTTTATTGTCAAAACTCGAGTGTTAATACTGGATTTAATTCAAAACCACAGTAATATCCCACGAGGTCTTAGGAGAACTTGCTACTAACTACTAAAGTTAATAGCTTTAATATCGACATACTAATCTACTTCATAAGATGTTATTTATCGTTTGTATTTAGAAAGTCTTTTAATATAGATTTGTAAAATAGGAAAAACTTATGTAAATCTTCATGAGATTTCGAGATGAGAATATGTGAAGCATATAAATGTAAAAATTGCTATCATCCTTTACTTTTCCGTATTTTGGAGTAACAGAAGGAATTTTAGGTATTTTACATTGGAGATATGAAAAACTTCATGAAATTACTTCGTGTTGTATAGTACTTAAAAAAAATTAAATTAACTTCACGCTGTATCTTGCAGACGTAGGATAGGAAGAGGGAATCTACTGTTAAGACGAGCTAACAAATGAAAATATAAATTTAAACAAATATTTCAGTTATTTAGCACTTTTAAGCTATTTAATTTTATTCCATCATTTCACAAAACACTGTCTTTTCTAATCCCATTGAATCCCATAAATTATTTTCACCATAAAATAAATAACTAACAAAATAATTTACTTTGTTCATTAAATCTACGCAAAGCCCGACTTCATTAAAGCAAAACGGAGTAAGCCGTAGGCGAAGACGTCAGAATTTTGAATGTCTCGATGAAATAATTTATACCTATTTTTTTTTTATTGTTAAAGTACATAATTTAACGTTAAGTTAGCAGTTCAGCGTGTTATATATGGCAGAACCCAACGCCGCGCTATGTCTTCTTATCAGCGAGGAAATAAAAATAATTTATTCCCCTTAATGGGAATCGAACCCATGAACGTTGCGTTTATTGTGAAACACTGTGCTGCTGCGTCATCGTGCCCTTTCGAATATTATAATCAAATCTGATTATCTTGTCTTCATAATAATTAAATTTTCTTTACTTCCATGCTATATGGTTTATTTTATTTTTTTAATATTTTTATAAACATACATTTTCTCATTTAGTCATATTTATACTGATATTATATATAATAAATAATAATCGAGTAAATAATTTAATTTGTAATCAAGAAATAGGAGACATTTTAAAACAAGACTAAGATTAATTAAGAAAAGTCTTCTGCACAGATTACTGCAAATTACTTTAGCAGCGTAACTTCTTTAGTACTTGCTTACTATATAAGTTGTTTATTTTAATATTTATAAGAATAGCATAATATATACATATAAATATAAAATACAATGCGATTTACAGAATATATCTAAAAAGTTTCTACATTTCCCAACATTTTCTTAAACTGTCACATGGACAGACAGATATCACGAAACCACAAGGGTTCCCTTTTCAACATTCCCAAGGAACCCTACCAAGAAAGCCAATCAACTAACCAACTGGCTATCTTGGAACGGCATTCACTTTCATCCCTCCTTTATTTCGCTGCCGTCAGCTACAAAGCTGTGAAGCGTAAATCCTTGATATCTTACCGCCATTAATCTTTGATGCCAGTTAATCCTATTTTAACGTATACTGATGTCAGATGAATCGTTCATAAAGTCAAAATTTACCCCATATAAGGATAAATTAACCGGTTAAATTTACCGGTTACCTATTATTAAAGGCTTATCGCCTTATCCGATGACGAGCCATGGAGCGGCGTTGTGTTCCGTCTCTCAACGTAATATAATAGTTAGGGAGGCGAAGCAGCAAACTGTGGAGTCACTCGAGCGTCATGGAAACCTATTGGGTTGCGAAGCTTAGATGATAACAAGAAAAAAATGTCATATAAAAAATTTAATAACGTAATATAACGGAATATCTTAATTGAACGGATTGTCTTAACACTTCAAGAAGGAGATCCAAAACAAAAGAGTTTCATTATTTCAACCAGTAGTTCAACCAAACAAACTCTTAAGTTTTACAAATATTAATAAAGCTTTTATTCAGTAAAAACTCATAAAAAATTCTGCTATATATTATAAATCAACTTAGTAATTTTTTTACAGAGCAGGTGTATCGAGACGTGCTCCAATTACACCGACACGTGTTCTGATACTCCAATGAGCTGCTTTAATGAACCTTACCAGCATCTTCCGTCTTCGACTCCCGAGAGGAGCGAATGTGATATTATTTATTTAATTGCTCATTTCTTCCTGCAAAGGGAACCTAGTCTTAAAGAGATTCATTCTCCACTTTCCCCCTAACTTTGAAATAATAACCGTGTGGAAAATTACGGCGTTTTATATTCCTAATCAAAACAGCTTCACGCTGTATCATAGCAGGGTAGCCAGATTGAACTTAGTGTTAAAACACTCCGTTTCCCACTTTCTGCCTACCCTCCGACTCCTTTCGATATACAATTACGTAAGTTTAATTAAAATGAAATACGTTATTCATATTTGATAACGTTATCTAACCACTAAGCTGAGAGGCAAATCAATTATTATCTTGTAGATAGGTGCTAAGTGTACTTGTTAATATGAACGATATTGCCACTTCTCACTCGCAAAGCACCCTTTGTTCGAATGCAAATAAGAGGTAATTATAGACATATGACTTAAATTATATAGTTAGAACCATCTGGTTAAATAATTAAAACTTATTTAGATAGTAGAAAATAACTGTAGTGTATAAAATATTGTATACTAGCAGATACAGGCGGCTTCACCTGCTTGAATCATATTACATTTATTAAATATATTTGTGAAATTAAAATCTACAGTGGACAAGTCCAGCTCGCACTTAACCGATTTATTGGTATAGTATAGCAAAAGTAAAATACAAGGAACTCTACTATTATTTTGAAAATAGATAAATTATTGATATTAATGGGTCAATTAAAGTTAATGCTTGTAAATTCATTCTGTTCCAACGTAAGGTCCACACAAACAAAGTAGCGCGCGGCCACTAGTCTACTTATAAAACATTTATTCAATTAAGCCCCATTAAAATTAATTTCTGACGGAAATATCATCAAATAGGTACAATACCATTATGGAATTGGACTTTATATTGACGTTTATTGAGATCGAGCTTTCAAAGCGCTTTGCAAACACCACGAGGCAGAGTCCCAAAATATGACAAACGATTTTATTATTATATTGCTTTAATTAATATAATTTTAGTATATCCATTACTGCGTGGCTTAGTAGGCTAGGCAGAGAGAACATAATGTTAAGGATAGTCCATTTGTTACTTTTCACCCATTTGCGAAAGATTGTGCTTTTGGTCTTGTTATTAGAGAAAGAAAATGAAAATAATCCATTCCCCCGAATAAGATTCGAACTCATAATCGGCACGCTTATAATCGGACTCTGTGCTGGTACGCCACGATGACCTTATTTTTTTTAGCTTCACCAGGAACAGGACCCTGGGAACTTAATGTTAAAATTAAAACATTCCTTTCCCATTAAGACACTTCCGTGCTCTACCCGTATGGTAATACGTGTTGAGTGGTGGTATAAAAACAGCGCACTTTGCCTCGTTACCAAAGTGAATGAAATGAAGATATTAAATATTTCATTTTCTCGAATGGAAATCGAACTTGCAACCTGTACCATTTACACTTGCACGCTATTGCCCCTGCAACACGACTGGCCTGGTATGTCCTTATTTATTCCTTGAAAGGAATTAAGACTTTCTCTAATATTCTACATTGAAAAAAATACAATTAAGTAATAGTTTAATTTACTTTTGTTCCAGAAAGTTCATTCCACTTCACATAATTGAAGAGGACAGCTACGAGAAGGATGTTCTCTTTTATGTGAACCTAGGCGACCCGGTGTTGCTTGGCGGTAAGTTTATTTAAAAAAAAATCTTTTTCAAATATAATTTCTATGTAAATATACTATATTTATATATATATATAATTATTTTTTAACTATAACTATAACAGTTATAGTTATTTACAGTATATACTGTAAATAATTTTTATTTGAATGTAGTCGCTGAAAACGTAGAATAGATCGGCTTTGTATATATTATTGTTATAAATATAAAGGCCTGTATATATATATATGTATATTTTTTAAATATAATTATATATATTTTATATGTTTTACTTTATCAATATTTTGAATGATAATATTCTTCTGCTTTTACAATTTTGTTAGAATTTTTAATAGGACAATAATAATAGAACAAAAATTACTGAGATTATCAATAAAATGTTAACTATGTAGAATTTGAACCCATATTATTTTATCGTGCGCCACGACTAGCCACTATATAATATACAAAACTACAATCAAATTTCATTTCTCAAAAACAAAACAAGAATATCAAAAACAATTCTAGAAACATTGTTTCATTTTTCTGTTCATTCAATTCGAAGGAACATAAAACGGTAGATTGTGTTTAGGATGAAGATGTAGGGTACGTACGTTGGATCCAATTTGTCAATCTTCCGCTCCGAGACCCTGGAATACAAAATATGTTTTATAAAGAGGGAATTAGATTGCTGTGCTTTTGACTTTTTCTCCTTTAGTGTCACTCTGTATACCGCATATAGAACGGTAGGTAGAGGGAAACTAGTGGCAAGACACTCTGTTCTTCACCTACCGCTGACTAAATAAATTGATACTGAAACGTTCCGACGTCATTCTCAAAATAGAGCAGAATAGGCAGAGAAACTAATGTTCTGATCTGTTCTCCACTTTCCACTAAATTTTCTAGATTATACGNGGGACTAAGTTTATCACGTGTTTTCAAGCGGCTGGTAGTTTGCCAGCGAGTTTTAATATAAATGAGACTTTACTACCAGCTATGAAGACAACAAAGTGCTTACATAATGCAAATTTTCTTCCAACACCTCTCTTGCATGTACTTACTTCATATAGATGTGGCAATCTGTATGATTTCGGTATTCAATACAATATTTGCTAGTCTAGAAGCCAGTAGTGGCACAATGGCACAAAGTGTGTCTGTAAAAACGACTGGTTGTAGATTTGATCCCCATTCGAAGAAATAAAAAAATAAAAAATCGGCGGAAAGTGGGGGACGGAGTGCTTTAACACTAGGTTCCCTCTGCCTACCCTGCTGTGTGCGGGATACAGCGGGAAACACTACCCTTTTCCTTTTTACCTATAATCCAAGAAAAAAACAAAACAAGAGCAAATATTTAAAAAATCTAAAATAAGAAAAAACACCAAGAAAAATAAATAATGAATACTTCTTAAATGAAAGGTGTCAAACCACACAGAAATTTGTTATTCTTACTCGTTGAATTATTTAAGAGCTCGTTCTGTTCTCGACAATATTACGTATCTACAGCCAGTTTGTTTTTATACGACAATTACATTATATAAATGGTGTTCTATTATTGTAATAGAAGTGATTTTATGATGATTACTTTAGAAATATTAAGCGGAGAGATGTGATAAATAAGGTGATATATTATTATTGGGTTTGTTCTTGATAAAATCTGTTGAGAGTTCTGCCATTTAACAATGTCTTAAAAATTTTGTGATGCTTAGAGAATGGAGTGTTTTAACCTCCTAGGTAACCTAGGGTTACCTAGGTTGGGTCAAGGCTGGTGATAGGATTCGGCTTCGGTAATATTATAGCGGCAAGATTATAGCTAAATATTGTATAGATTGTTGTTAGGACGACGTGGTCCGGTGTTGCAAGGATGGTGTATAGACTGTACACGAGACGGTTGTGAGCTAAATTCCCACTCGAGGGAATGAAATATTTATTTTAATATTTTCATTGCCTAATGTAACGTTGGGTTTAGTTTCGAAATATCTTGAAAAGTTGGTAAATGGGGGTCGAAAAAAGGTGTTTCCCCACTCCCCACTCAATTTTCGAGATATTACGTCCAAGAGTGGCGGAACTTAACGCTGCGCTTTTTCAACTTCAACAAAAAAGAACCATTTAAATATTAAATAATAGTCTACTAAGCCAAATTACCACTATTAGTAAAATCCACTAAAGACCTCTTCATCTACCCACCATTTTTACTAAAACACACCCATTACGGGGTGGAATATTCCTACTTTTTACGACACTGTCCCAGAAAGGATATTAGGGTAATTTGGTGATCGTAATTTAGTCTGTGCGGCGCCATACTGTATTCTGTTTTTCCTTGTTTAAGCTCGGTAATGAGGTAAAATGTATTATTTAATAATCTCGTTATGTATACCTTTTTTTTAGTTTCACGCTAAGGGAACCTGGGAACCCAGTGTTAACACACTTCCGTTCCACGGACAATGCCGTGGAATTCTCGAGGGATTTTGTATTGTGTGGCGGAACTTAACGCCGATTATCTATACTTTTATACTAATATAACGTCTATTTATGGAGAAGGGACTGTAGGCCTATCATACCACATTTTTTTTCGGAGGGTAGGCATAGGAGTCTTTTAACACTAAATTCCCTCTGCACGAAATCTCATAGATAAATCTCACCGCTAAGTTTCGCTAGTTAAAGCATAATGTCTGAAAAATTGGTCAGTAAGCGAGGAACAGAGTGAGTTAACACCAATTTCCCTCTGCCTCTTATATACCGAATACAGTGTAAAGCTAACAGAGCCATGGCGACCGCTCAAATGTGGATGATAAGGAAAGATAATAAAATTTCTAACTATTCTTTCTCAATACATATTTATCAGTAAACATCCTTCAAAGTAAACTGTCAGTGTGTCCTTTTACTTCTATCTAATCAACATATAAATACGTTCCATATGTCCAAAGATCTTACATTCTTAATTTACAGCTACATTTATGTTAGGAACTACCAGGTTTATGACGTTACCACTCTCCTCCCGAACCCTTCATTAGGGCTGGTAGTAAAACTACCTTCGGTATTGCCAATAAAATTAACAGGATTGGTTAATTAATCTAAGTTTTTGGTTTGTTATTTCTTTTTTAGATACTTTTTGGGTAATGTAATGTTTGGCTTAGGTTTTTAGAAGCCAGTTGTGGGTTCAATTCCCCTGAAGAACCGAATTGTTCCCATTTTCTCCGTTCTGGTAACAAGGAGAGTGGTGAAACTTAACGCAGAGATTTGTCTTGGCAGAGTGGGGAAATGAGAAGAATTAGTTCTTCGATCGAGCATCGAACTCCCAACTGTTACGCTTAGTCAAACGTTATCCTGATTGTTAGTTTTTGGTACATACTCGTTCTGGCAAAAAGGCAAAGCGCGGTGTTGAGTGTCGCCATCCAACACGTAATTCCTCCAGAATTTGGCGGAAAGTAGATAATGGAAAGGTCTTAATGGAGACATTATTACTAGGTTTCCAGGTTCCCTCTGTTTACCCTGCTACAACGGGGATACAGCCGTGAAGCTTAAACAATAAGATTTATTTATTCCACAAGAATGAATAGAATTCGCACTTTAGTTTATAAGATTTTCTAGGATCCTTTGTGAGCATTTTCAATATCGTGAAAAGCATGGAAACTTGGTACCTACCTACTGTAGAATTTTCTTATACCTTTTCTAAGCCGTTAAACGTATTTTTCATACACTTGTTTTCTTAAGCTTTCCTTTTAAAAGTTTTAAAGCACTTTCTATATAGAAATATTGTATTTCTTTAAGAATGGCGATTGTTATAACAATTTATTCCCACGAAATATTAAGCATGGTGGGTGATATACCTTAATTTTTGATTAGAAATTTAAATTGTAAATAATTTTTTGTATATATTTCTTTGTTTGAATGCTTACAATGCACCTATGTAAGTATGCATGTATATAATTATCTAATATATAAAATTTTTCTTCACCTTCCCTCGCACGCTTGTCGGATGGACTGTCTGTCTGTACCAAGTAAGCGTTTGTATATAAATATATATATATAAGTGATATGCTAGTTCTTCACAATCACTGTAGATAAGCTAATATGTTGCCTCATATATTAAGTATTTTATAATGCTATTTTATTTATGATACCTTTTATTTTTTGTATACAATTAATATTTTTCTATACAGGTTGTTGAGGAAGTAAGTATAGTTGTGTAGGCTAAGTTTTTACGATGTTTTTTTATAAATATAAGTTTTATTTTAAGATTTTTTTTTAAATTGTTCAGTTTAGGTCATATATAACTCACTAACTAACTTAAGTTAGTCGATGATCAGTTCAGATCTGATAGAGTGGAGAAAATTTCAATTATAATTTATGTAATACAATTATGTTCTGGAAAGAAAATCCTAGTTATAAAAGCCGAGACACTAAGATCATACATAGATAAAAGAATACACAGACACTACAAAGGCTGTTGTCCATTTCAAAAACGATTTTTGCCTTATTTTTTTTAGGTTTGTGTTTTAGGATATTTTTAGGCTCTTTTCTCGATTATACGTAATATTTACTCAACAATAGCTCTGAATTGCTACCACTCAGGTCNATTATCTAATATATAAAATTTTTCTTCACCTTCCCTCGCACGCTTGTCGGATGGACTGTCTGTCTGTACCAAGTAAGCGTTTGTATATAAATATATATATATAAGTGATATGCTAGTTCTTCACAATCACAGTAGAAAAGCTAATATGTTGCCTCATATATTAAGTATTTTATAATGCTATTTTATTTATGATACCTTTTATTTTTTGTATACAATTAATATTTTTCTATACAGGTTGTTGTGGAAGTAAGTATAGTTTTTGTAGGCTAAGTTTTTTCGATGTTTTTTTATAAATATACGTTTTATTTTAAGATATATGTTTTTAAATAGTTCATTTAAGGTTATTTTCTAAAATAACTAACTTAAGACAGTAGTGAAATAATTGTATCGGTTTATTAGTCGATGTCAGTAGTCCAGAAAAGTTGCAGTGGACAAAATTAAAGCTCTAGAAAGAAAATACTCGAGATAAAAGCTGAGAAACTAAGATCATACATAGATAGAAAAATAAATAGACACTACAACGGCTGTTGTCCATTTCAAAAACGATTTTTGCCTCATTTTTTTTAGGTTTGTGTTTTAGGATATTTTTAGGCTCTTTTTTCAAATATACGTAATATTTACACAATGATAGTTCTGAATTGCTACCACTGAGGTCCAGAAGACCAATTCTTTTCATACATCCATTCAAAGGTTTATTAAATAAATATTTCATTGCCTCGATTAAGAATCGAACTCACAACCAGCCGCGTTTACACACACTATGTGTCCCTGCATCACGACTGGCCTCGACTGGACTGCCATTTTTTGCAACGATAAAATGACTTGCGAGTATTATAACTGGGAAATGGAACCATTAAGAGCTGGCAGACCAATTTAACCTGAGCTAATTGCTAATCACTAGAGGTTATTAGATTTATGATTGGCAGAGTCCAAACAACTTGTCGAGCTGTACAATGCACATAATATCCTGCATTTCATACCATTGTTCCATCATAACGACAGAGTACTGCCAGGCACAGTCCTCTGTCTATTTAATAATAATATAGAAGTGAAATGGTTCTCCTAATTTCTTCTCAAATGAGAAAATAGAGTAACTTTGCTTCAAATAGAGTTAGTAGGAAAGAGCTTATCTATTATCTATGGAGGCCAGTCGTAGAGCTGGGGCATGAGAGTGGAACTGTAAACGAGACAATGCGTGGGTTCGATTCCCACTCGAGGAAATTAAATATTTAATATTTGCATTTCCTCGTTCTGGTAATTGTGATTCTTTCATTTTTATGAGAAAATAAAATTTTCTTAGCGGATTATATTCAGAAAGTTCATATTATATGATGTTAAACGTTAAAACTTACTGTATCATATAAAACTTTTAATTATTTCGATAACAACACCCACGTATACTATCGGGTTCTAGCGAAGCCGTAGATAAGAATTACTTATGACTAAAATTAAAGAAAATCAACAAATATAAAAAAAAACTATTAAATATATAGAAAAGAATGATATATTCTTTTATAAAGTTATCCTTAAAAAAATAGAAGATCCCTCTGTCAATAAAATAATGTCAGTTATTAAACAAATATATAGACAACCGTCAAATGGTCAATTAAAATTAATGTCCATTAATTCATTCCGTTCCACTGGAACGCCTATGAAAGTAATTGAACGGGTACAAATCAAATTAATGAATTCGAAAGATAATTAAACCAGATTGCGTAATATATCGTGATGACATTTCTATTATATAAAAGCTTATATTTACTATATTAATAATGTTTTTGTTAACGTTGATTGCAATTATACACCCTGTATCTAAAAGTTTTATGTTATTAAATAGCTAACGAAACTACCGGACTTATATATAAGGAGATTTTTTTGAAATTACTGCAAGAACGGAAAAAAATGGAATATTCCATTTTACGTTTTAAAGTCTACTTAAACGACGACGAGTGTATATTGGGTAACTGACAACCATTCAAAATAAGTGCATAAACACTATTTTACAGACATGTGTTAAACTGAAAATAATTAAATTCAAATAAAGAAAAAATAACAATTTAATTATTTTTTAAGGCAACAAAGTAATAGTAAGACCTAAACGTCGGTTTAGATTTTTTGTATTTTGTTTTTTTTTGCTTAAGTAATTTTTTTCCAACACTATTTACTTTGTCGTTTATTAATATAAGATAATATCTAGAGCCTTATGTTTCTCACAAATATTTTTATATTAATATATGTTATTTATGACTGGGAATCAAACCTGCAGCCTCTGATTTTAGAGTCACTTAGTAGTATATCTTATTGAAATGATATTTTGAAAAAAAAAAACATTTATTAATTTTCCACTTGGTTCTAATTAAAATATTTTCTTTTAATATCATGTAAGGTGTTTAATTACGTCTTATAGACATATAGCCTTGCTTTTATTATTTTTTGTATATCTAGAAAATGTTTTATGCGGACCATCCGTGCGCAGGACTGGTGTGCCCTGCGGACGAATGGTACCCATGAACCCAGTGGAATATTATACCTGTATGAGATATGCCATGTAAATACAAACTCTGCTCTAGAATTAAACGCCATAATCAACTCGAGAAATGTTACTTGAAAAATAGTATATTTCTTGTTCCTACGAAGAGCTAATAAAACAGTAAGTATAAAAACAACTCCATATTAAATTTTCGTGAACAAATTACTTCGTGTAGAAATTATATCGTGTATTTCAAATGGTTATGTTAAAAAAGCCGTTACGTTTATTCTGTAAGGACACAGAACTAAAATTGGAATGGAATATGTTATTTATATAGATAGATTTATATTTTATCAAACAAACACCAACCCTAGTAAAATAATAAGTGAATCACTACGTAAAAATAATAACACTGTGCAAAAGGAGTATAGGCCGCCCTCCAACCAGGTGCATCAACGACCTTAAAAAGACAGCGGGAATCCGCTGGATTCAAAGGGCGCAGGATCGGATCGAGTGGCGAGCATTAGGGGAGGCCTATGTCCATATGTCCATTTCAGTGGACTCTGAAAGACTGATGGATGAAAATCTATTTGGGATATCGGGAAATTCTTTCTGTGAATCTTCAATTCCTTTACAACTTCATACAATTTCTATTTTAGCTTCCATCTTAGGAATCAAGGAGGTATAGTGTGGATTAAAGCAACATTACAGCTATTTAACTTGGTAATGGGATAATTGATTTCAAAGGAAATGTGTTCTTAGCGTTTTACGATTGAATTTTCTAGTAATTGCTGAACAAAGATTAATTACTATGGTTTTACAGTTTATTTTTCTTCATTTCCATTTCTGCTAGCATAAAATTTAGGTACCATGGCATTTCCAAAATTTCAATGTCGACAATACTCGTTTATATCAATCATAAAGGCGTAGAAGCTTACAATGTAGAGCGATCATTAATGTTTCAGGTCAAAACGTCTCAATTTCTGAAATAATTAATTTAATTTTGTAATGATTTTTACAGATATTTCACACATCATTAAATTTGATCTACAATTGTTTATATAATAAATTAAAATTCTTTCAAAAATCTTGTATATTTATGTGCTGTAAAAATCATCATACTCTACTAGGTAATTATCATTTATGATTCTAATTAAGAATATTCTGCAGATGACAATCGTCCTGTGCTTTCTGATAATGAAGTGGAACATCTAACTACCCTTCCGGAAGAAGAAGCTGTGGTTGCCCTGATGGGGTATCCCCGACCTGGTGAGATAACTCGGGCGCAGCTCAGGATTAAAGAGAGTAAGGAGTTTAAAGTAAGTAAATCTTTTTTAAAAAGAAATAGTAGTATAGAACAATTTCAGCATTGACCAAATGAAACTTTTCCTTTACAGAACACTGTAGATAAGTTAGTACAAAGAGCCAACGCCTCAATTATAATTGGGACGTCGTCTTGGAAAGAACAGTTTACTGAAGCTTTGACAGCGAGTTCAGGTATGTCCTTTTATGGTTTGAAAAGTTTGTTTTTATAAGAAGAAATACTAAAATAGAAAGAATAGGTATAGTAAAGTAAAAGAAAATGTTAAGCCGTAGTGCACAGGGGCAGTACGACCGTGCGGTGTTGGTTTGATTCCCACTCGGAGAAATGAAATAATTAATGTTTTCATTTCTTCGTTCTGGTAACAAGGCAAAGCGCTGCGTTGACTTCCACCAGTCAATGCCTTCAGAGATTGGCGTAAACTGGGGAACCAAAAAATTGGAACGGAGTGTCTTGAAGTAGGTTCCCAGGTCCCCTCTGCCAACCCTGCTATTTGCAGGATTACAGGGTAAAGCTAAAAAAATATTAGAGTTGTTAGTTTTCCGACATAGTTTGCATGAAGGCACGAACCGCCTATAAAATGTAAAATCTGATTTTTCTCGTTTCCATAGGAATTTCAATAAATTCAATTTCGTATGGGCGTTGTATGTCAGTCACTCGTCAGTAACGGAAGGATTTTGTGAAAAAAAATGTTGAGGTCGACGAGGCGTTGCGAAGAAAAACACAAGTGTGCCAATGTGAACGACAGTTTTGGGTTCGATTCCCACTCGGAGGAATAAAATATTAACAATTTTTGGCTCTGATGACAAGACAGCCTTCCTTCCTTCTGCCTACCCTGCTATATTCGGAATAGAGCATAACGCTATAAAAAAAATAATTAAATTTATTCGACTGGAATATTATATTGATGCCGTCGTAGTACAGGAGTGTGACTATAACAGGTTATAGTCGGTTTGTGGATTCGGTCCCCACTCGGTGTCTGGCGCTAAGGTAAAAAGTTCGGCGTTGAGTTCAGCTACTAAACACGCAATGTCTCGAAAAACTCGGCGGAGAATGAGAAACGGAGTGTTTTAACACTAGATTCCCTCTGCCTATTACTAACTAATCAGAATATATTTGAATAGTTAAATACACTGTTAACTTTATATTCCCAATTCCCAAGGTAAATTTTCTCAAAAAAGAATAAATTTAAAACTACGACAGTGTGAAATAGAACAGAGAATCTATTGCAAAAAATAAAAAAGAAAAAAGTTAGCATACACTCACAAAGGTACAATCGGAGCGAATAACGCTGATGGAAAACTAACCGTGCTCCTATTCAATTGATCTGATGTAGAGATATTTTCATGGAGAAAAATGAAATTTGCATTAAAAATTCTTTACAACTACGGAAATTATATTGAGGAAATCTTCGAATTAAAATTATAAAAAAATATTTTTTTAAAAAAATAATGCTTATAATAATTGTGTGTAATAATTGTGAAAATCAAAGTTCTTAGATCAATAAAATTGTGCTAAAAGTTTACTGCAGAGAATTTACGTAAAAGTTTTTATTTTCATGTTACTCTTTCAAATTATCTCATTAATATAACAATTTTCCCGTTAGTGAGAGACTGACAGTAAATGTATAACAGCTAGGCGGCGTAGAACGCTGTAACTAGCCATGTAGATGCCTTAAAGGTGTAGGCGTGCACTAAGGGAGGTTTTCTCGAAATTATAACAATGTATGGTAAAAAGTGTGATTTTATTGTTTGTAGTTCCCGCAAACACAGTTGTGGGCTTCTAAACTAACTTTCTTTTAAAGAAGATTAGAATAAGCTAATAATTAATTTATTATTACATCATATTTTATTATAATTATTTATTAAAAAGCAATTCAATAATAACCGGGAAATGAATCTTCAATCACAATATCCACATTAAACTGTACTAACCAACCAAAAACTGCGCAAAGTTAAAAACCACTTAAAAAGCACTTTAAATATCAAATTTAAGTTATTCTTTTAGTTATTTTTCAAATACTACCCTCTAAAACAGTATTCCGAGGCAAATGTTACGAGGTTATAACAGACCGCGTAAGCTTTCACGTATGGCCGAGCCCGTATGACGTTTTATACGGTTTATTCATTCAATTTCGAAATGCTGTCTATTCTCTGGTATTATTTCCGTTGGTTGTAACTATTTTTAATATCCCGTTGGATTTGTGGTTAGCTTGTAGGTACATGTGTTTGTAAGGTGTTGAGAAAAAAGTTACATTGGGTCACAGATTATAGTTTTTAGGGTTCCGTAACTTAAATAAAAATGGAAACCCTTATATGATTACTTTGTAGTTTTTCAGAAGATCATTTGAGATATCCAGCTCAAATTAATATCAAATATTTAGGTTTACGATCTTTAAAGTGGTGCATAAAAAAATTACTTCGAAGTCAATGCAATCGAAAGGTGTGATCGTTTATGCCGTTTAAATGTCTTTTTTGGCGAATTTTGTATGATAATTGATTTTGTATGATATTTTTGTATGATAATTTGTATATGACCTTTGGGGTACTTTACGAAATACGTTAGATTTATTTACCCGACTGCGGAGATCAAAGAGAAGTTGAAGAATGTTTATTTTAAAATACTATATTATACATATTTTAACACATGATTTTTGTTTGTTCAGACAATCCAGACGAGCCCCCATCGTGTTCGGACTACGTCCTGCATATATTTACATTATTCTGGAAAATTATATTTGCCTTTGTTCCCCCTACAGGTAAAGTATACAGTTCAATTACTTATCCATCTTTTATAATATGAATTCCATAGATAAATATATTAGGTATATTTTCTGGTATTCCTTGTTTAAAAAGTTGATAAATAATGTTTACTAAAAAACGTCTTTCTTCAAACATAACAGAATATTTTATACAACCGTGTTGGTGCAGCAGAACGGCGCCTGACTTTACTCTGGGTTCTATTCCCTTGCGGAGAATTTTTATTTCTTCAACAAAAAAGTGGGGAACCGAATGTCTTCACACTTAGGTTCCCTCTGACTACCTTGCTATATGCGAGATTCAACGTTGTTATATATACTAGTATATACGTAAATAAATAATTTTAAGCAAATAGGTTCTATATTAAATTTAATAATAACTCAAATGCTGAATAAACCGTACTTACAATATTACACAATGTATTCATACAAAACAAAGGATATCATTATTGTAATATTCATATGATACGCGATCGTGGTAAACTTGGCACGCAATGCTCACAGCTTGATCTCTATTCGGAATGGGTTGATACGTAGTAAGTGTATTGGTTTGCGGTGTTTAATTACGCAAACAATATTACGAAAAATTATAAATAAAGACATTCCATTCTCTTTTTATTAGGGATTCTTAAAAGTATTTTAACTTGCCAATTAGATAAAGAAAAATCTCAGTATTAAAAAATATATATTACGTCATTGTTGCACCAAATGAGCAATATTATGTGTCTTTTTATGGTCTCTCTTTCGGGAAAAGAAAATGGAGAAATATAAATATAATAATAAAATAAAAAAAAACAGAAGTTATATAGACGTCTAACAAAAATCAAAATCAAAATTTTACTTACCAGAATATATTTCCAGATATCGGCGGCGGCTACGTCTGCTTCGTAGTGTCAATTATTTGCATTGGCCTCGTGACCGCGGTCATCGGGGACGTCGCGTCTCACTTCGGCTGCACACTTGGCATTAAGGATTCCGTCACTGCCATCATATTTGTGGCATTGGGAACTAGTATACCTGGTATTTACTGATTTTAGACTTCATTTGATATTTTGGTCTGGAAATTTTAATTTGATATTTTGATTTTGGGCTTTTATCTGGAAACTAATTGTGATATCATTTTATAGTGTTTGTAAAATTTGATTCATTAATCAAATTTTACAATGGTTTGAATTTGTTTGTTGCATCTGTAAGATTTATAATAAAATATTTATTTGTTTTCTGCTACTGGAAAGTAGTAATTTTGAAAGTGAAAAGTGAGAGTAATACGAAACAAAAAAATTGTAAGGCAGTGAATATTAGATTTTTTTAATATAATTATTTTGTATTTGGTAATTAATATAGTTAACATATGCGAATATGTATAATTAATGAGATGTTACTTTCCATGCTTTGCATACTTTATGATACAATAATTTCCAGACACATTCGCCAGTAAAGTAGCTGCCATCCAAGACAAGCACGCTGATGCATCAGTCGGGAACGTGACAGGTTCTAACGCGGTGAACGTGTTCCTGGGAATCGGGGTCGCGTGGACCGTCGCGGCTATCGTTCATTGGAGTAAGAATGAAAAGTTCCATGTAGAACCTGGAAAGTAAGTAAAATTGTTTCTGAGATAGATATAAATATTTTTTTATTTTCCCGTTGTATCCCGCATATACGTAGGCAGTGGCGCAGGGGCACAACATCTGACTGTAAGCGCGACGGTTGTGAGTTTGATTTCCACTTAGGGGAAGGAATTTAAATTTTTTTCCTTGCTCTAGAAACAAGATAAAGCGTTGTGTTGAGTTTCTCCACTCAACACACAATGTTTTGAAAATTTGTGGGAAAGTGGGAAATGGAGTTATCTATTCCTACCTTTTAACGCTTTGGTGTCGTAGCAAAGAGCGACTTCCACAATTCGGTAGCAAATGGGGAACGGAGTGTCTTAACACTACGTTCCTAGCCTACCGTGCTATATAAATCTATTTTTAATAGATAACACATGAGAATGTAATCGACAACTATTATAACACCGTGCATTGTCCACAGCCTGGCTTTCAGCGTTACAATGTTCTGTTCTGAAGCAGTTCTAGCCGTTATAGTATTAGTGCTCCGTAGAAGAAAATCAGTAGGCGGAGAGTTGGGAGGACCTCGCACTGTCAAACGTGTGACCTCAATGTTCTTCTTCTCTCTATGGCTGACATACCTCACCATGTCTACTCTGGAAGCTTATGGCTATATAAAAGGATTTTAAACGTTCATCTTGAGCTTGGCTTGAACCGCTTCGTTCGGATTGGCTTTCCAAAATTTCATAATAAATTTACTATCGAAATAGATTAGCTCATTTAAAATTCTAAAAAATTCTATTTCTTCTCCTCTATTCTCTATAATTATTTGTGGAATGGAGCGGTAAAGTATAGAAGATAAGTTTCCAAAGTTATATTTAACAACTAGTTGAGGCGGTGTGCTCAAATGTACAGGCTTAGATGTCCAACGTGTTTCCCTTCCTCTAGATATTTCTCTTTCAGATTTCTTGTATCTTATCTTGTATGTAGCCTTGGAGGCTGTGGTAATGGTCTAAGTAGGTAACAAATGAAATCTATAAATATATGTAAGTGTATTGAGAAATTATCAGATCCGTAGTCCAAATTATAGAATATATTTATAAGGTTTAGATTTTACTAGTGATGCACTTTTTTATATATATTTATAGCTATTTATTTTATTTTACATGAATTATATAATATTAACAGTATTATAACGATGAAAGCTGTTGTGCTTATTTCTATACATCACCTACATTTTCAATAATTTAAGAAAAATCCTTTTTATTAGTAAAAAGTATATTTAAATGAATCGGTACATCACTAGTAAAATGATTTCCGAGTACGGGCTACATTTTAACTGAGATATATTTGTGTCGTGTGTTCTGAAGTAAAATAGATGCTTAAATATATTGTTTGTTCTATATAGACGATATACTTCAAGTACACATTCTTAAAAAGATTAAATTAAATGTAAGAAGTGACAAACAGAGAGAAAAATATAATTTGAGTAAAAACACATTATTAAATATGAGAAGATTTTAACCTTAGACTATCATGGTGCAGTGGAATATCATTTGACTGTGAACACGGTGGGTGTAGTGGGTTCTCTTCTCAACAAGAGGAATGAATTATGAGTTCCATCACCCAACACGCAATAAGTGTTTTAACTTTAGGTTCACTCTGCCTACCCTGCTATATGGAATGCCAACGTAAAGCTATAAAAATATATAACCTTTTATAGCAAAAATCCATAACGTATTTAATATTTCTTTTAATCTTACTGTCGGTGATTCTGTAAGGGTGGATACACACTATAGTGCCGGTCATCGTTCGTTTTCGATCCGGTCTCAGTCTTGTAAAATCTTCTTGATTGGAACAAAAGTATGATATCTCATTTTTTCTCATATAATAATATTTTCACAAACAGATAAAATTGAGAAAGAACATTAAGTGACGTTATAGTGTGTATCCAGCCTAACAATTAATAGAAAATAAAAGAGTGCTGTGTCACTATTACAAAACGTATAATAAACATTAAAAATGTCTATCTTACTTTCACCCTAATAGATGTGTACTTGAAGTATCTATAAATAAAATATATTATAATTAACTGAGCCATTATAGGTGATAAAGACAGCTTATCGATAGATTTAATCAAAGTGACGTCACTATGTTTTTATATATTAGTGTTGTATATAAGCGTACAGATAATAAAATGGATGTATGCAATTTTTTTATATATATTAGAATATATGTATGTGTTAGATGTCCTATAATAATTCTATTATTTATTTATTTTTATAACCATTGCCCCAAATTTTTTAATTGCAAGATTTTTAGTTTAAAAAACAACTATTTCCAGCTACTCCTGCTTAGTGTTTCCTATAGAAATATATAATAGTATTTTCTTAGATATTCACTCAAATCAATGTACTTTAACTAACTTACGTAATTAACATGTTTTTACTATTAAAGAAATAATAATCCCTATTTAGTTAGAACTGTCATCAGTTAAATAGCTGTTTAAGCTATCAAAGAAAAGATTATACGCTTTAACATACATAGAATATTGATAATAAGACACTATAGAGAAAGTCGTGATAGAAAATGCACATAGTTCTAACAATAAATTATTTTAAATATATTAATATCTCGTTTATTTAGTTCAACAATGACGTAATAGCATTTTTTAAAGTTAAAATATCAATACATTTGGATTGAGTCTTCTAAAATTAAAAATAGTGCAAATGCGTCGTTGTTGAACCAAATAGCCAATATTATAAAATACTCTTGATGCCTCTTCTCCGCTTGCTTAATCTATGGTCAGGAAGTTTAGACACAGAAATACATAGAGCATATTCTAATTCGAAAAAACAACGAAAATTTCAAAAATATATTATAATTTAATTCACAGATATTCTAAACAGTCATTTATATTATTAATGTTTCTAAATAAATCATTCATTTTTGGAAAAATATGCTACTTTTTTTTACTTTATCTTTACCGTGTTTTAGATTGTTTTTAAAAGTTTTCTATATCTCTGGACCAATATTCGTTTCGAATTTATTTATATTAGAATATTTTATAATCTATCTCCTTCTATCTTCTTAGATTTTCTATACGTATTTATCTGTAGTTGTTTGCTATCTCTTTCTAATTTGTATATTGTATAATGATATTAAAAATATAGGACTATTGATACATTAATCAAAATACCATTTCAACAAACAAAGTTAAATCCTTAAAATTTATAAATTTTAAAATGTATATCCTAATTGAAATCGTGGCGAAATTGTTGAATCGCTTAAAGATTGTTTATGTCCTTATAAAAGTTTTAATATAAAATGTATTTTCAGGTTATATTCTTTTAAATAGTTTATTAATGCTAGAAACTATACTTCTTAAAAATATGATATTTACATATTTCATTTGCCAAATAGTACATTGTTTTTGAAACGCCGTCCGCTTAAGCAAATATTTGAATATGTATTCTCATAATATATAATTATGTATAATAAATTAATTTATTAGTACATCGAATTATAACATAAGAAAAAAATAATATTTTTGTTAATTTAAATAGCTTTTAAAACAATATCACAACTAACTGATTTTGGTTAACAAAAGTTAGATTTTTCTTAATTTTGATACCTTCGAAAATGAATGTTAATATTTTTTTAAGAAATTGATTATTATCTACTTTGTTTCATCATAACGTAAAAGATATTTTTTGGATCATTTTTGTTTATGGTATCTTAAGTTATAGGTAATCATTGTGATTTACAAAAAGCGTCATATGTCTTACATACGCTTTGTAATTTAAATAATTTTGTCATACTTAACTATTTTCATTTATAATTTAAAGGAATGTTAGTAATGTTGAGGATATTACTGAAAATTTTCCACTTACGAAGCAGCATTAGTCTACTGTTAAATTTAATCAGACTACGACTGTTTAGGTCGTAGACTCGATCATTAGCTCCAGACTGCTTGTTGCCTTTACAATTTTATTTTTTGGCATATTTATAAAAATAATTAAAAACATTATAATAATGTCCAAATACGTCAAAACGCTACATTTAAATTAACTTATAACTTTTTCAGCTTAATCTAAAAAATCACATCATTTTTAATTTCGTTATTTTTTTTCGTTCTTTGAAATCAAATAAATAAAATGACCTAGCCATAACAATAACCAAACACATAATAGATAACTATGAAATATGCACCAAAAATAAATAAAATTACATATATGTCGCATATAATTAGTAAGTAAATCTATTTATTGTACCTAATAAAATAAATATTATATACTATTCTATACATTTTCTTATTCCTAGTAGTTTTATCTCTTAGAAGTAAACTACAAATTCCTCTTAGACTTTCCAATTTGTGTTGTATATTATACTTTTTTTTTCAGAAAACATTTTTTATGTATAATTCGAGTCTACAGTTTTTTGGGCAAAGAAATAAAATAAACAGAAACGACATTGAATATTATAATAAAACAAAATATATAAAAAAATGGCGCTACACAGTACTCTGAATAAATTAAAATAAAAAACTATCGCATTTTAATTTTTATTTTTTTTCCCAATCTAATTTGACAGAACGTAGCGTTGGGAAAAAAAGTTTTGTTAGCTCATTTCTCAATGTGTATAAGAAAAATTAAATAATAATAAAAATAAGATAGAAGAATACATTATTTCTACAATACTTATTTAATTTCTCGAATTCGGGTAGAAAGCGTAGCTGAAGTCTCTGTCTACCCTGCGTCAAACGTTCCACGCTTTATCCTACTTATAAATGCGGGATAGTGCGTGAAACTGAAAAAAAATATTCGTATATTAGCTTATCAATATTACTAATTATATAAATAGTAAAAAAATGTTTCTGGAAAAAAAATATCAGTAAAATATAAATAAATATATATGAAAATGGCCTAATGTCTCCTAATACCTTCGATGTCGTTTGTATGTATGTATGGTTGTGTATGTATGTATGTATGTACTTGTATGTAAATGAACAGCACGCCAATGAAACGTTGTAGTTGTTTTGATAATTATTATTGTTATATAAATTAAAGTGTTTGTTAAGTACTTATTTAATGGTGTTTTATTTTATCCCCTAAACAAATAATTTCTCCTTCAAAATTAAAATTACTTTAGACTCTAAGGATTTTTTTGTACGAATAAAAAGATAGTGATGGAATGACATATAATTATTGCTTATTTAATTATGGTAGCATCGATGCAGAGGCACGAGCGTGAGTAAACGGTTGTGAGTTCGATGCTCACTCGGGAGTATGAAATATTTAATATTCTGAGGAAGATTTAAACACCAGGTTTATCGTACATTCTTATAATATTATAAATGTGATAGTTTTTGAGGATGGATATTTGTACCATTTACACACAAAAACTACTTGGACGGATTTTGATAAAACTTTACAGTAATATACAGCTAGACACAAAGAATACAATTTTTGTAAAGATTTAGTATAATTTAGTTATGAAATAACATTTGGGTTGCTACTTCTATTTAATTTCAAAACAAATAAAAGAAAATAGTGGAAATATTATAATACAAACTATATATTAAGTGGTATTATGTTTTTGTTTGCTTATTATAATGAAATAGGCTTATTTCAATGAAAGTTAACCTCGTACAGTCAGGAATATAAATTAATATAAGACATCATAAATCCAACGTGCGTAACATAATGTTTCACAAGTATGAGTATCTCACATATAATATGTAATTAACTTGATATTAAATCCAGTATATGCGTTAGTTTATTACGGTACCCTTGTGATAGTGTGATTGATGGGTGTGGATTCGATTCCCGTCCGGGGAAAATATTACTATTATTCAAATCATTTTCGTTTATTAAGGCCGTTGTTGCGCAAGGTGTCTCTCTTCTCTTCTCATTTTGCGACTGTAAACGCGACGGTTATGAGTTCGATTCCCACACGGGGGAAAGATATATTTAATATTTTCATTTTCTCACGCCAGTAACGATGCAAAGTGCGTCGTTGAGTTCCGCTTCTCAACACGCCTTCAGAATTTGGCAGGAATGAAATGTGTCTTCAAAACTTTTAATCGACCTAGCACAACAAAGCACGGCGTTAAATTCCGCCTTTCCAGGACACATTATCAATGAAAACGTCGGAAAATAGAGAGTATCAACACTAAGTTCTATGACCATATGAAAGCTATTATAAAAAAATATCAGAAAACGCAAAATATTTAAAAAAAAACATCGTTTATTATATATAAACGAAATAAGAATATTTCAGTAATAAATTCCAGCACCAAATTCAAATGCGAGTTGCGAATCAACAACAAGATGGAACGGCCTCGGCATCTCTGTAAATACTCATCAACCGACGAGGCGTTAGAGTGTTAGAGATAGCGATTTTTATAAAAAAAATCTTTTTATTTGTTTAAAGCTGTCAGGCTGGTGCAGGTGAAAAAGTGTATTTAATATAATCACGACTGGTTGTGGATTCGATACTGAAAACTACATTCGAAAATGAATTATTATTTATTAATATTTTCATTGCAACGATGCAAAAGCCCAGCGTTGAGTTCCCCCACTCAACACGTGATGCCTAGAAAAATTAAGTGGACAGTGGAGTACGGAGTTTTCTTACAGGTTCCCTCTGCCTTCCCTACTGTATGCAGGATACATCGTGCAGCTGATTTAATTTTCTTATTACTTTGTATAATCGTTACTTAAGTCACTAAAATTATAATATTGTTAGCGTACACGTGTAAAAGTGGGTAGATGTAAGTAAGTAAAAAAATAAAGATATAAATAGAAATTTTTGGAATAGAATTTCTTTTATTTTTAAACGCTATTAGTAAGCAAAGAAATATACAGAAAAATCATTCCGCTATCGCTCTTACCTTAAGTAGCACTCTAAAACCAAACCCGTCTCTCCCCGTAAGTTTGTGGTTTCTTCTCAGCAGTTTGTTACAAATCGCATCACATAAAATGTACCTCCTAGCGATATTTATTATAAAATTTATTCGGTGCTTAGTCTTTTTGAGGCAGAATTTTAGTGTTTTTACAGTTTTACTTGTATAAAGAATTTTTACTATTCTGGACAATGTTGGAAAAAGGGGAAAAGTGGGGAATTAAAAGATTTTCTTTGATTCTCTTGGGTTATCTTTTTTGCTATAGCCATTTTCAATAAAATGATTCTAAAAAGTAAATATTATTATTGCATTTGTTTAAATAGAACTTGTCCTGCGAATCCGTTTAATGCTTTACCAAAAAAAGTTTTATAAACACATACCTACACGTGTAACAGCGGAGACCGAGTTTGGGGATTATTTGTAGAACTTTCTTCTAAGACATCAATCTTAAGATGCTGATGTCTCAAGATCGATAGATATATATATATATATATATATATACATACACATACTATTATTAAATATAGTAGGTATATGTGTGCGTCCATAATATCATAATCAAATCATACAATATCGGTTTGGCAAGGCTAAAGCCGAAACTATCGAAAAGTAATTCCAAGAAGGCCCCAAGTTTAGTTAACCAAATATAGAGGAAATCTAGTTTATTTATCCTAAATGTAATAGATGCTAAAGCTATCTGAATTTACTTTTATTATAATAGTATCGTTTTTGTGTATGTATTTAATGTAATGATTGTAAACGTGATAGGATTAGTAACGAGGCGTGCGGCGTTAAGTTCCGCTACTTAACACTTACTGCCTTCAGAATTCAGCGGAAAGTAAGTAAAGAAAGTATCTTAATAGATAATGGAGTATCTTAGCATTAGGTACCCAGGTTCCCACTGCCTAAATTTTGACGCTAAAAGTAGTTTCTTATAGTTTAGTAACACGTTAGGTACGTATCTTAACACTAGGTTCCCTCGGCTGAAGCCATAATTCATGTTTAGACGACACCCTCGTCGAAATTACCTTCGCGGAACCAGCTGTCGTCAACATGATGAATGGTCTGGAGTTTGTTTTGAAAAACTTCGGCCATTTGATTTATAGCTGTTTGATTACTGTTATTAATTATTTAGTGGGTCATCTTTGTTTGTTTATTAGTTCAATTTTGATTTTCAATTAGGTATTTATTTGGAAAGTTGAACGGATGAGATTGAATGATTAAAAAAAAAGAAAAAGAAACTTGGGTTAAGACACTCCGTTTCCGATTTATCGGCGAATTCTGGAGGCATTACGCGTTGGTTGGCGGAACTAAACGCCGCGCTTTGCATAGATACCAGAGCGAAGAAATGGAAATATAAATTTAATTAAATATTTTATGTCCTCGAGTGGGAATTGAACCCACGACCAGTCGCGTTTACAGTCACACTTTGTGTCCTTGTTGGTCCAAGTTGAGACCTCACATCTTCTGAGTTAGAAATAATATTGGCCTTTGACTTTAAGCTTCATTTAGCAATATCGCTATAACAAAAAATAAAAAAAAATGCAAGAAAAATGCAGGAGAACCAAAATATTACACAAAACATTTACGTTAAAATATTACGAAGAGAAACAAAAAATTAAAAAGTTGCTTTTACAAGAAAAATAAATTATCAGATCCACTCCACCACTAGCGGAAGAACACTACCGTTACTGATTTAAAGTTTTAAATCTTATTACAAGGTAAACTTTCTTTAACCTTCTCTCGGTGTACTTCAAGATTTTTCTTTGAGTTAGCTGTGTTTGGCGTGCGAATTACTCTTAATATATTTCTTATTTTTTTTAGCTTCAACTGTATTTCAAGCGAAAAAAACCTGGGAACCTACAGTTAAGACACTTCTGTTTCCCCCTTTTCTTTTACCGAATTCTTGAGGCATTACTTTTTGAGTGGCGGACCTCAACGCCGTACTTTTCCTCGTTACCAGAGCGAGAAAATGAAAAAAGCAAAATAATTTTTTTCGGTCTTTTATACAAGCACTGCCTCAATGGCGGAACCATTCAATGAACTGTCTGTCTGTCGGTATCATAGTAAAACTAGGATAATTAACACCGAGTTTTCAAAAGTCTATCAAAGTTGTATACCTACGTATTACTTTTTATTTTTACTTTTAATTTAATTTTCATATTTTGCAAAACGAAATTTCAGTTGCAGAATTAAATTTTGATTACAAGAAGACCTTCACCAAATATTATGTTAATTAGTTACAAAATCCAAAGTTAATTTTCGAAGTCTCGTTAATAATCGAGAAAGTTTTGGGCGTTATTAAGACCGACATTTTACCGCGAGTCTCGACTTCGAACATTAAAATCATAATTCTTAAGAAATAATATACACTTTTATAGTCGAATAAAAAAAGTGGTTAAGTGCGAGACGGATTAGTCCTGCGAGGATTCCGTATCTATTTCAAGATTATGAGTTAACTAAGTAAATCTTATTAAAGTTGACAAATTTAGGTTTGCAAGCATTATACACTATTTTGCAAAATGGTTCATTCATAATTTTCATTAGTCTTCTTTCTCTTTTTGTCCTTAATTGACTAATTTCAGATATTATCAATGGCCAGAGCATATCAATGTTAGTTGAAAGAATGGAGTGTCTCGACTATAAATATGAAGTTCCTATATACCTATTTTAAGCTTTAACATAACTTTCTTGTGTATAAAAATTAAGAAAATTTAAAATATTATATTAAATTGAAAGTACTTTGATATAGTCAACACAAAAGCAAACAAACAGACATACTCTTACACCTAATTCTAAGGACTCGCATACATTTTTTACTAACGATACCCTAAAAAGGTATCTCAATAAACCTATAGTAATAAATTCCCTACCCTCTAAGCATCTTCTAAGAGCTCTCAGATTATTTATTTATTAGAAAAACAGAGAAATATACTTTTATTCGTTCCGAATAACGAACGGCGCGCAGTACATTACGTGATTGCCTTCCAAAGTGTTCGGAAACTTCTCATGTTTATTTACAAAACATTGAAGACACTGGGGCCGTTTACTTTAGTTATACTTAAAGTGGGGAATTGGTTTGTTTTTTATTTTCACATTTTTCACAAGAAAGAGGAGAAACTAGAGATAGATCTCTCCATTTTCATAAGTTTTAGTAAGCATCTCTATATTCAAAATGTACAAGAAAAAATCATCCCATGCTCATGCCTATCTCCTATAATGCGGAAAATCTGTTAAGATTAAGCTAAAACAAATTGTAGGAAATAATATTTTAATTACTTCAAAGTAAAGAAAAATAATTAAATATTATTTGGTCCGCTAATTGAAAATATAACAGCATTGCTTAAAAAGCAACTTACTAATACAAAATAGGCCAATTTCTTCGTTAAAAATCAGTTTAAGAGTAGATTGTAATTCTTGAGGGAGTAAAGAATGCTGTAAAGACTATTCCTTGCGGACATGAATTATATAGCTTTCTTATTCTGCGAAATGGTTCAATTTTCATTAGTCTTCTTTCTTTGTTTTCTCTTTTCCTGGCATATCATATCAATGTTAATTGAAATAATTAATATTTTTATTATCTATTAACAAAATTTCAAATGTCTGATTCCACTATTACCGTCTGTACTCTGTCAGTCACTCAGTAACACAAGGGTTGTAATATATGAAGTTGGTTAATTATATAAATTAATTGCTCCGAATTAAAATTTAAGTACAATTAGTAAATATTTACATACAAAATAAATGAGCTCGATTTGTTAGAACCCAAGTCCAATACAAGGCCGTGTAACCGCAAACCGCGCTGCAACGCGAACAAAATAAATAATATAAATCAATTATTTTGTTTAAATACCCGCAGATTTCACTACCATTTTATCTGCAATGGAGATTAATCTTCAATTAAAATTGTTTAGAATTTTCTTAATAATCGCTGTGGCGCAGTGGTTGTGGATTTGAGTCTCATTCGAATGTTTTTATGTGTAAAATGTTGTATAAATGTTTGTGGGTTCAATTCGGCATTTAATTCCGCCACTCAACACCTAATGCCACCTCCAAAAAGTGGGGAACACCAGTTTCTTAATAATGAAACAGAATATCTTAACACTAGCGTCTCAGGTTCCCTCTGCCTACCCTGCTATGTGCGGGTTACAAAGTGAAGCTAAAAAAATAAACTAAGAATATTTTAAAATTACATTTATCATATTCAACACGACATGTCACCAACTGCGATTAAAACTTCCAAATGAAATATTTTATTAGCTTCAACTGGGTCGAC
>JAKRZM010000506.1:355886-395348 GCA_036379175.1 Heliconius cydno galanthus | reverse complement strand
TTTTTGATCTGCTGGACAATGCTCTGCTAAGTTCACAGACATCTGAATCGCTCACTTGATATTTATTTTCTAGAGAAATATACATATATTTGACTTCGAAATATTATTATATGACGCTATATTTCTAACTTAACTGGATAGTTGTTAGTTCAGACCCATTTAAGGGATATCCGCAGTTTAATTTGATATAGCACAGCGTGAGCTACGCCATCAAAGTAATATTTGCGTAACGTAACGCATTATACTTCTAGTAAATACTTCAAGGCTTGATAATGAGTTAATTGAATGTCGAGATAGTTATAGTTTTTTAGATAAAAGAGGAACGGAGAATCGAATCACTAGAATGAAGCTAGAAAATACACATATATGTGGCGAATAACAATGTACCTCTGCAAGCAATAGAAGAAATCGAGAAAATAGCCTATTGATCCCTCCACCCTCTATAACGCACAAGTCATTTTCCCTCAGTGGAAGTCCTCTTAAAAGTCGATTCGTAATTGAAAGGGAGGGACTGATTATAAACCTTTGTACAGAAGTATGATTTATTGTTTGACTTACACGGCCTTAGATGTCAGTTACACGATACGATGAGTCAGTCAGTGGTGGTAAGTGATATTGGTGGGTAAGAAGCAGAAATTTTTTTCCCACTCTAATAAATATAATATATATTTTATTTTAATTTTCTCGCTCTGTAACGAGGCAAAGCGCGGTGTTAAGTTCCGCCACTCAACACGCAATTTGGTGAAACATGGGGAATGGAAGTGTCTCAGTGGGAACGGAGTGTCTTAACACTAAGTTCCCAGGTTTCCTCTGTAGGATATACAGTGTGTATGTGCGGGATACAGAGTAAAGCAAAAAAAGTGTTTTAAAGAATTTTTTGAAATTCATACGGGAACGGGAGAGGTTTTCATTTTTTTGTAATGAATTTATCTTGGCCTTTAGATAGGTAGCTATTTTACTTGCAGCTTCGTCCGCTTTGAGAAATGGAATTTAAATTCGGGCAATTAATTCTGGAGATTAACCAAACAAACTCTTCAGCTTTGTAATGTTATTGTAGATTAATCTTTCCTCACACATGCAAAATTATAGTCTTGTTTTCTTTTTATTTTAGTCTTGCGTCCCTGTCACGTTGTCACGACGACCACTAAGCGGGGGGGGGGGGGGNCCACTAAGCGGGGGGGGGGGGGACGGCATATAAGGGTATTGTTTTTTGTTTTAAGTTACGGAACCCAAAAAAAATTCAACAAAGATGTGACGAAATCATCCAAACCCTAATAAACTCTGCGCTATTAGCGTGCGGTGAAACACAAAGAACAAATTTAGTTTAACCGACGCCGAAGCCGAAGCCCAAGCCAAAAATTATTTATTAAATTGTACTAAAAGTTGAGGCCAACATTCCTAACTTACTTGACCTAATAAACTGAAAATCTCCAAAACTCACCCCGTTATTCTATTAACGAATTTGGCTTTGGCAGCTTAGAAATAAGTAAGCACCAATTATATGATAGGATGTTGTTTTATTATGAACGCGTTTAAGTATTTAAGTTTACTTTTTTTACGAGAAAGGATAATTAAATGATATATATATAAAGATACATTATACGTTTACGATACACTTTACGTTTTTTCCGCACAGCAGAGGAAACCTA
The DNA here is from genome assembly GCA_036379175.1 of Heliconius cydno galanthus. Taxonomy (NCBI): domain Eukaryota; kingdom Metazoa; phylum Arthropoda; class Insecta; order Lepidoptera; family Nymphalidae; genus Heliconius; species Heliconius cydno. Next base: position 393,699 of record JAKRZM010000506.1, on the reverse strand, counting down.
CTTTCCAAACGTACCGTTGCACACTGTCCGCCAAACTTTCGACATACTGGTACAGTGTATGTTGGGTGGCGGTACTCAACGCCGCGCTTTGTTTTCACATACAAGAAATATCTAAATATATACATTTTCATACATAAATAGGCTAGCAAAGTATATTTAAAGTAATATAATGTGTAGTGAGGCGGGCGCGGTGAAGTTTATCAAACAATTTCACTCACTAAGCAACATGCCCGCGTTAGATTAGTTTATAACTACACATTAACTACGCTCTAACACTAGGCTTGTACTACGTATTCACTTAGTATAATTTTATATCTTTTATTAATCGATACAATAAGAGAATTTAGTATTAACTCCCTATAAAGTTGGACAGCTAGGTAATGATTTTGGCCCAAAACCATTGGGATTGGAATCCACAACTTGTGGGTTACAATCCCATTCGAGGAAATGGGATGGGATTCTATTTATATTATTTTGATTTCACCAGCCTTGAAATCAAATATGAAATGGGGCCGTTTGACTAAACTTATTTAACTTTGAGTGTTGCTATCTAAATTAATTTTATGTTGTTAAATATTTACCTTGCACTATTACGTGAATAATACTTTAATAATGGGAAAACTTTAAAAATAAGAAAAATATAGAAATGTTTCCACATACAAACAAACGTTATGAATATGAAAATATCAAAATTTATATTGATATTATAACAATATCACTATATAGGTGTTACATCGTTATTCTAAACTTAGAAGCAACACTGAAAATTTATTGCAACCCTAAAATAGTTTATATGGACTGAAAACGCACAATAAAATTTATCGGTGCTAGACGTAATGACTAAAAGGACTTAGGAATTATATTTAGACAATCGTTACATTCCTTGTCAACGGGGTTTAGGTTCAAAGCTGGTTCAAATTTATTTTTATTTACCTACCTTATTGTACACCAGAAATGTAAACACACTAAATTTTATTTAATAATATAAATATAAGAAAATAACCAGCATGAAGAGACAAGCGTTGTTGAGACTAACCGCAACATTAGTCGAAAATACAATGTCTCGAAATTGAACGGAAAACGGAGAAAGAACTCTACTAGAGGCTATAAAAAACAGAATTACTTACAATATCTATAGCAGGAATGGAACCTATAGTGTAAAATAATTAATTGTCACGAACAGGAATCGAACACATTATCGTCAATTTTACAGCCAAACACGCCACGACAACTTCACATTAAATAAGTCACATTCTACATACATTTCAAACTAAACTAAGTAATAAATGAATGCATACAGAACATTTGTATATAAAAAAAGTATTGTCAGATTCAAAGTCTCGGATGGATTGTGGCTTACGTTGAAACATAATGAGAAAATAGAAAAAGGTCACTCTTTACCGGTGTACAATATTTATTTAGATTTAAATAATTTTGTTAAATATCATTATTGATAGCCGTCGTGTGGTCATAGTGGTACAGCGTTTGACTGTAATTGTGATGGTTCTGTATTCGATTCCTGTTCAAGAGATTTAATTATTTTCTGGTAGCAACATATAGAGCAGAGACGAATACTGCCATTCGACATAAAATGCCAGGAAAATTGGGGAGAAGAGTATCTTGACACTAGGTTCCCTTTACCTACTCAACAACTAACCTAAATATTGTTTTTTTAGAGTTCCGAGTACGTTTGAGGTACCTACTAAACGAAAAAAACTCAAAACTCTTGTAGGCTCACTTTGTTGTCCTTCTCTCCGTCTGCCCACACCATTTAAACCGAGATCTCGTGGAGGTATCAAACTGAAATGAATATCAAACATTCATGTCGACGGTCCCTATGATTGGAAAACAGAAAAAAAAGCTTCTAAGTCGACGCAATCAAAAGGTACGAGCATTTATGCATCGTTTTTATGCATGTTGTATAAAATTCGTAGCAGAACCTTTAAGGTATTATTTACCTACAGTTTCGAGATTTTCCACGAATTGAGAACTTGCAATAAAAATAAAAGAAAAAGCTCTAAAAGTGAATAAAGAAAAAAGTCCAAAATATATAAAATTATAAATGTAATTTATTTCATACAACTTAACTTTAAATTTAGTTTAGTAGAGTTGTAGTTCTAGTTGACCTACAATCTTTAAAATATTACAGGACCCTCGATGGACCTCGATAGAAAGGCCAACTCGCACTTGACCAGTTTTTTATTTAGTTCCATCCATCAACACGTCCCTGTGCGTTGTCAATTATATAGCGGAGGGATTTAACTTTAGATTCTCTCTAAAATTAGAAAAAGAAGAAGAATATAGAAGAAGAGAAAAAAAACCGCAACGCTTTTCTACACCAGTGCTACAATTGCTATGGAATGTGCTCAGATGGCTATAAACCCAAAATACTTTACTACTAACATTATTCCGACTATTCAAGTTCTTGGCTCCATCATCAAACCAGCTCGATGATTACCCAAATTACGTATATGTGCCAAGTTACATGATGATGGAATTATTAGTGGGTCAAATTCAGTTTATTGCGCGGCGTTAAACTCCATTACTTATCAAGCAATACCTCCAAAATTCGGCAGAAAGTGGAGAACGGAAGTGTATTAAAGGGAACGGAGTGCCTACCCTACTATATGCCGGATATAGCGTAAAGAAAAAAAATCAGTTTATTAAATTTAATTGCATAGTCGACCTAATAAAAGCGTGTTTAAAAAATCACAAGGGAACTGCACGTACGTCTTATTTTAATTCAACTATACAAGCCGTAGCTTAAAATATTAAAACGCCAAAGCCAATAAAGGTAACTTTAGGTAATAAAGCATTCTACAGCTCTGTTCACAACAATTTATAATGTTTAAAGTTTTAATTATACTTTACCTCTAGAGAATCGGCGATTTTTAATAAGATTTTTAAATAATAAATATAGGATATTCAAAAAAAATAAGTTTCGTGCACAATATTTCGGCATAGCAGCACAGCTACCGACTGTAAACGCGATGGTTGAGGGCTCGATTCCCTTTCGGGGGAATAAATTATTTCAATTTCCTCGCTCTAGTAATAAATATGTAAAGTGCGGCGCTAATGCGCTATTTCCCCCCAATTTTTAGAAAATAAAAATTGGGGGGAAATAGCGAACGGAGTGTCTTAGCACTAGGTTGCCCCTTATTACCCTACTATAATATATTTGAGACACAGCGTGAAGCTAAAAAATAAAGAAAAACAGCTAAAATAAAATAAAAACATCCGAATATTCTGAAATAGACCCAGCTACATTGTCTTCATAGCTAATTGAGCTATACCGCGAACTTTAATCATTGTACAAAATTTCACGAAACACAAATTCTTGCTTCGTAATATCTAATTTGAGTCAGATGTAACAAAGAATAATTTTCAGTTAAAATCAGGAATATCTAGAGGGAAGATATTTTAAAGTCAATTTGAATAGAGTCCACCGGAATAAAAAGCGTTTTTTTCCCCCGTTTTCCCATTTTGTTTCACGTAAGCCACAATCCGCACGAAACTTTTAGGCTGACAATATTTTTTTTATATAGACATGTACATTTGAGGCCGTCGTGACGCAGGGGCACGAGCGTGCGCGTAAACAGGATGTTTGTGGGTTCGATTCCCACTTGGGGGAATTAAATTTATAATATTTCTTTGCTCTAGTAACGAGGCTTTAATTGAAATAGAGTACCTTAGCACCATGTTGCCATTCAGAGGGGTCTATCCTGTCATGTGCGGGATACTGAAGCTATAAAAATTGTACATTCAGTGATTCGGCATCTGATTGTAAGCGTGATGGTTGTAAGTGCGATTTCTACTAATTTTATTTCTCCATTCTAGTAAAACTACTAATAAAAGTGCGACGTTGAGTTCAGCCACTCAACATGCAATGTTCCGAAAATATGAAGATACGTGGGAAACGGAATGTCTTAACACCAGGTTTCTTCTGCCTAGCCATCTATAAACGGGACAGCCCGAGCTAAAAAGTGTATAATTAGATTATACTCTCAAAAATATAACATCATCATATAGAAGGAAAATAAAATACGAATAGACTTTGCACAAATTAGCTTAAAAGCTTAGTAATTGCATTTCAACATCTATTTATAATCCAATAAAAGTTTTTAGCTATTAATAAAAATTAAGCCTCCATTGATCGAAAGATGCCATGTTTTAGTCAAATTTTATTGAGATCAAAGTTAAAATTTTAACAGAATTTGTAATTATAATACTAAAGTATTGAATATTAATACCATCTACCAATTTAACCCGCAATAACGGTGTTGGGTCTTTGAGACCCATCTCATTTTATTACGTTTATAACTCATTTATTATTCGTGTAACACTATCATTTTCCTTAGTAACTGGAGCTGTTGAGTGTTCTATCCGTCACAGTCACATTTAAATATTACTTAATTGGTACATTACATTTAAGTAGAAGAGAATAATTTTGTTAGTATTTATAGTTTCCCTTTTAATTTTCTAATAAACAAATAAAAACAGAATATATTATAATATTTTGCTTTAATTTATTCATTTTAAAATAACCTAAACACTAAAAAAACTAATTTTATAAAGAATGTAATATATAATAGATTGTATAATTGATATTTAAAAAAAGGGTCTGTGAGATCCACTTTGAACACTTTTCCTCTATGATGCCGGGTTAAAAGCCTAGTCATGGCTACCTGTTAGTAGTAGTACCCTGTTAGTAGTTCTAAACAGCAATAAGAGAAATTTGCAATTTTTTTCTTTCGACGCTTTACCTAGGGACCGTTGATATTATGTAAAACTTCCGTCAGTGACTGGCAAACGCGTAGTCGTACAAGGGAAATTAGTAGGTTTCTTAAGGAGTGTACCATAGCACAAGAGGATATTTCCAGACTTTTTTATAGGAACGCGACAACTAATGTTATTATTTCCAAACCCAAATTGCTGATACAAATATATTTCAAAATAAAAAACGAACCCATAAAAAATCATATTCTACCAAAATTCTACTTGGGCACAAAAGATTAACAGGAAAGCCACTTCAGCAATAAACAGTGTCCACTATATAGTAATTGCAAAACTTCAATCTACCCCCCATATTCCAGTCACGTGGCAACGCAATCATTCTAAATTATTTTCTCGCCACACACTCCGTGTACGTGAGCAACGTGTGTCGATACTATCTTTGTTCTAATCTATATTGTGCTGAAAAATATTTAACTGTTCGATAAAAAAATTGAAATATATGGAAAGATTATTATAACCTAGCTGAAATCTAGCATCGTTAAAATGGTTAACGGAACGTAAGCAGTTCCTGAGATTAGCGCGGTATTTCAAATAAACTCTTCAGCCTTATAATATTAAAATAGTTCGAGTATCGATGTTTTTTATAAATATTTTATTAATATATTCGAGACATTGCGTCTTACGGAATTTAACGCCGCAATTTGACTGATCATCAGAGCGAGGAAAAAAATTAACTCCCCAAATGGGTATCGAATCCACAACAGTCGCGTTTACAATCAGGCGATCTGCCGCTGTGCTACAATAGACTCACTATCTATTCAAAATATGTCATAAAAGTGTTTCTATATTGAAGCCCTATCTTAACGACCCCTGTGTGGAGAAGCTTGCTGTGATAACAGTGAATGCAGTAGTTGGATGGTCCGTTAGAAATATAAAGAAATCAAAATATGTTTTTTATATATTTAGTTTCCCATTTTCTACCATCACGCTGTATCCCACACACAGCAAGGTAGATAGAGGAAACCTAGTGTTAACACACTCCGATCCCGTTTTAGTTCCACGCACACAAAAATCCTCCACGTCCGCAGGATAGGCAGAGAGAACCTGAGAACCTAGTTTTAAGAAATTCCGTTCCCCATTTTCCGCCTAAACCTCATGGCATTGCTTATTGAGTGGCAGAATTCACTAAACGAAGTGCTTCGCCTCGTTACCAGAGCGAAGAGACGAAAATATTAATACTTCATGTGCTCGAGTGGGAATCGAACCCACAACCTGGCGCGTCGCAAACCTGTGCCCCTGCTCTACGACTGGCTTCCACGCACACACTTATAATGGCTTTCCAAATATTATCAATGATATTATAACATTTTTGTATGTTATTCGCACACTTCAATTACAATTACAAATATATTGAAATAACATATAGTAAAAATTTTACATAATGTTTTTTAAGTGACAATATTATTATTTTATGTTAAAACACATATTTGCACCGCATCTGTTCATGCAATTATATTTCGACATGGAAAAACATTATAGAGATAGAGCTCAAAAAAAATATGTAAATGTTAGTGTTTAATTCTCACTAGGGGAATTGTCATTTCCTTGTTCTGGTAATAGGTTAATCAACACTTAATTTTATTGAACTAAATTGGGAAACGGAGTGTCTTAACACTACGTTCCTTCTTCTTGCTCCTCTACATGCAGGATATAGCCTGGAACTAAAAAAATATATAACAAAAATATAGCATGAAACTAAAAAATGTTATCGAACCGACGAACACTATTGATAAATAAGTAGGTATTTAATATGCCACGGCGGCATCTCAACTTTAATACTGTACTTCTACTTCTACTTCTACTGTAGAAAATTACGGGATGCTGTCTGAAACTAAAATCTGCATCTTGTTAGTCTAAGTTATTAATCTTTCATAGTCTCAGCTTGGCCTTTATAAGATAAATTAGGTACTCAAGCTAGGTCAGTGGTTAATTATTTTAAATTAGTTTTTTTTATATATTAACATTTTTAAAGTTTTAACCACACATTTAGAGGAGAATAATATATTCTTATATATTAATATATTTCTTGCTTTTGCATATTGTTTAGAACTGTTCATCAAATTTGTGGAAGTTAAATTCTGTGCCCCACATTCAGTCCACATTTTGGGTGGCAGAACTCAACGCCGCACTTCGTCTACCAGTACAGGGAAATGAAAATAATTTAAATTCCTTCGCATTCATTCCTGTATGGGGATTGAACCTAGAACCATTGCGTTGAAAGTCAAATATTGTTCCAATGCGCCACGAGGACACGACGGAGAGAGATGTTATTTATTATTCTCATTTTTCATTAAGACAACACTTAAGTACACTTAGCTAGGTTTATTTAATCAGAAACTGAAATATTAATCAAAGAAAGTTTATTGAATGTATAATAAGATTCGTCATTCGACTAATGATTGTTTTTCAAGAGATTTATATTCGCTTTTTATAACTTTTATTTAAGGCGAAACCGTTATTATGGAGAAAATACAGAATTGGCTTAATATCCTGCATCCTACTGTAAAGGAAGCGACTGTGGGTTCGATATCCACTCAGATGAACGATTATTCTCCTTTTTCTGGTAAAGCAAAATGAAGTGGAGAGTTCCGCCACTACCACCACTACCACGGAATATATTCAATTCAGGCAAAATGTAGCTCTTACCTCCAGTATCTCCATTAAAATATGCGTTAAGCTGAAAAATATATTTATTAACACATTTTATTAATATCTCTAAATTTAGCGAAATTCGAATGCCAAATGTAAATTAACTCAACCAAACACCGAACCCGCAACTACGGCCTTATAAAACAAATAAAACCTAAAACTCAATGCTATCGTCTCCACATTCAGCAAAATAACTGTAACAAAGTGAGGTTATTCTTTTATCGTTTCAATATTTCATGTCAAATGCTATAAAATGCAATAGAAATGTTCTATTTCAAGAACACATGTTTGGATTCAATTGTTACTGAAATATGATCTTGCAAGTATATGTATATATACTTGCAAGATCATATATACATCATCACGCGGGCAGGCACGTCTATTAACGTAAACGCGTATGGTTGTGGGTTCGATTGCCATTCGGGGGCATGAATCATTTTCATTTTCTCGTTTTTTAACCGACTTCTGTAAGAAAAGGAGGTTATCAATTGGACTGTATTTTTTTTTTTTTTTTTTTTTTTTATGTTTGTTACCTCATAACTTTTAACTGGGTGGACCGATTTTGATAATTTTTTTTTTATTTGAAAGGTATAGCTTCCCGAATGGTCCCATTTTTTTTTGGTCCATGTCTGACAATGGTATCCATGAGAAAATCACATAAGTCTTAAATTTGCATTATGCATGTGCGCGACTAATAGCCGAATAACTCAATGTCGCGCCAACCGATTTTGATGATTCTTTTTTTATTTGAAAGGATACACTTCAAGGATAATTTGGTGAAAGTTTGGTTAGGTTTCGATTATGGAATCCGGAGAAAATTGAGAAAGTTTGTTTTTTTTGGTCAAAAATTAATTATACTGTAATAGTTACAAGCAAAAACTTTTTAAATTGATGTCAGAAGTGAGATTCCTGATCGTTGCATTTCTTTTCAACCAATCTCAAAAAAGAGGATGTTCTCATTTTCAACCAACTTCAAAAAAGGGAGATTCCGAATTCACCCGAATACTTTTTATGTTTGTTCTTGTCAATATACCAAAATGTAACTTTGCACAAAAATAATAGCTAATTAAATGAAGTTTTACATAGAACAATCACAACCACTCGTTGACAACCACTACCACCACCATCACCACTCGTTCAAGAAGCATCATTTTAAGATCTACCCATCACTAAAAATCGTAAAATAAATTAATTTTTAACAAAAACAAAAACCGACTTCTAACAACGAACTAAAAAGTGAAAAATAATTATATAAAGATTTTATAATTTTGAAGTCGGTGCCAAGTAAAACAAACAGGCTTAGTAATTAGATATTGTAGTAAAGGTGTTGTAGCATTAGTTTGACACCGACTTCAAAATTATAAAATCTTTATATAATTATTTTTCACTTTTTAGTTCGTTGTTAGAAGTCGGTTTTTGTTTTTGTTAAAAATTAATTTATTGGCAAAGCGGAGCGTTGAATTTAGCCGCTCAACAATCGCAGTATATATCATAAGTTTAACATTTTTCCTGCAATAGTAGTAAGTCAAGCACGGCGTTAAGATCTGTGGTTCAAAGAGCAGGAATTATCTATAATGTCATATGCTATTAGTATCTTAACATTTATAATAGACTAGCCGACGCGCGCAGCTTCGCTTGCTTATTTAGGGGTGAATTCTAATAAACCATGAAACATGTGTTCAATGAAATATTTTTAAGAGTCTTAATATCCAATTTTATAAAAATCGGTGGCGATTTAAAAAAATTCCCATACAAACTTTCAACCCCTTATTTGTATCAACCATAAGTATATCCAAAAAGCTAAAATCCAACAGCCAGCATACGTTTTTCGTCAAATTCACAAAATTAAGTACCGCTTATTTACAGTTGTACGTACTCGTACTTGTGCATCTACTTGTTTCTAAACGTAGCGGAATTGTGCTTCACATTCATGAGAATTTTCCTTTCACAGTAGCTTTTGTGAAACAGGTTTTGTAACTTTTTAAAACTTATAGCTCATTGTAGACACTGTCACATAGATAGACAGATGGACAAAAATATTTAAATTGTTTGTTTGTGTTTTAGTATAGTATAGTTATATGCATGAAAACAAACAAGACAAACGCGAGTTGGGCTCGCCCACCGAGGGTTCCCTACAAAAATTGGAGGTCTCGAGCTTTTTCTAAAAAAGCTTAGCTTAACCAAAGCCCTTTCATCTGATACCTGACTTGAACTAGCGGCTTTAATACCAAATTTTGCCCCCCTTTTAAGGCTTCTATTTTGCACATTAGTACACATTAGTAAGTGATGTTTCACTGGAAGAAATCCCTGACTATAATAAAAACTGCAGTAGCAACAAATAATATAAATAAGCTATGTAACCTTGTTTCTCTTAAATGTGTCGAGTGCGCCGTTACTATTGCAGTTATAAAAGAGAATTAAGTGTGTAAAAATGTTAATGTTATGCAAAACGGAGGTAATTGTCACCGAGTTAAGTTTTTAAATGAATCGGTGACCAGATTTTAAGTGTTATAAAGAAGCTTCATATTAATAACATTATTTAACTTCCAATATTCAGTATACTCGTATATTATTACTAGCGGACGCGCGCAGCTTCGCTAGCTTATTTAGGGGTGAATTCTAATAAACCATGAAATATGTGTTCAATTAAATATTTTTAAGAGTCTAAATTTCAAATTTTATAAAAATCGGTGGCGATTTGAAGATTTTTCCATACAAACTTTCAACCCCTTATTTACACCCTTAGGGGGAGAATTCTAGAAAACGATGAAACACGTGTTCAATTAAATACTTTTAAAAATCTAAATTTCAAGTTTTATAAGAATCGGTGCCGGTTTAATTTTTTTTCCATACAAAGTTACAACCCCTATTTCACCCCTTCAGGGTTAAAATTTTTCAAAATCCCTTCTTAGTGGATGTCCAGATTACGAAAGTAAACATCTGTCCAAATTTCACGTTTCTACGCACAACGGTTACGGCTGTGCATGCGTCTTACCTCAGTCAGTGAGGACAAGTCCTTTTATATATATAGATAATATTGTTTACAATTGTGAAGTATCTAAATGTACAGGTGACAGTATGGGTTTGATAACAAGCCTGGGTGATATTCTTTAAAAAACAAGAAATTCTCTTTCTTTATTTTCTTAAATAACGCGCGGTGTAAATTTCACTCGACAGCAGTGCCTCTAAATTGACATAATGGGCACCATTTTTTTCTTTAATTTTAAATTCAATTAAGTTAACTTAATTATGCATAAAGAAGAAAATATGTATTTTACCTATGTTCATAAAAATATCCCCAATTTCAGTTATATACTATTTTTGGCAAATGCCCAGTGATAAATATATAACGTCCAAGCAAAAAAGCTCATTTCTATATGAGCTTTTAGCTTTTAAGCTTTATAATGACGCCATCGAGGCGCAGTTGGAAAACGTTGTTTTGCATATGTTGTTTGTGAAATCACTGAATCGGTTTTAATGAAATTTGGTAAAAAAGACTTGACCTCGGGAAAGATCATAGATTACATATCATTGCGAAAAAAGGGGATCAAGCGATTGATACAGGGGATGAAATTTTATATGGAAATTCGTCATAGTCAAAGAAAAGGCAAGATATATGTTAATATTTCTTTTAAACATTTATTTAAATTAGTCTTGAATTCCGTAGGTTAGTTGATAACGATCTACCCTAAGTTTTCGTTGTCTATCCAGCTATAGCGGGATAGAGCGTGAAGCTAAAAAAAAGAAGATATATTTTACAATACACAATATTATCGAATATATCAAATATTTAAAGTTTAGTATTAAACCACTAGCGGCAACCGCAAGTACTGGCCTTTGAGATACGATAGCTTTGGTACTACTGCACACTACTATAGAATTGTTACATATGGACATACCTCATTTGGAATTGTTGAATATAATAGCCTTGTTCCAATCAAAATCATGAAAAGTTTGTGAGGATGGATTGTGTTCTACATTCTCGCTATAATTACTGAACGGATTTAGAACAAACTTTAAGAGTAATATAGCTTAAACATTAAAATACCATAGACTACAATTTAAGTAAAAAAAATGTATAATTTAGCTATAATATAACAAAAAACAAACTTAAATTGTTGATAGATATCAACAGTTTAAAAAACACACATAAATGTTCAAAAGGAAAACAATTAATTCCTTCAAATGGGAATCAAATCCAAACCCGTCACCTTTACAATCTGACCCTGTATAGTGTTGAAATGATAATTTGCGTATCGTTCGTTATAACATACTAACAATTTAATATATATTCTACATATAAATACAAATGAATAAATCTTAATGCTCTATTGCACGATACATTAATAATGAAACGAATAAATAAACAACAGCAGATGTTGATTATATATTTGAATGTTTCGAATATAGATATATTTTCTTATATTAAGGCAAATCGCGATGCAGGGGCATAGGCGACTGTAAATGCTTCAGGATGTGGATTCGATTCCCACTAGAGGAAATGAAATATTTAATATTGTCATTTCATCGCTCTGGCGCGGCGTTGAGTTCCACTACTCAACACACAATGCCTTCAGAATTCGGTGGAAAGTGGGGATCGGAATGTCTTAATACTATACACATATACATCCTATCCTATCCTATATCTTATAAAACAAAGTCGCTTTTTGTGTCTGTCTGAACTTTCTAACTCTTCTTCTTCTAAACCACCCAACGGATTTGGATGCGGTTTTCACCATTAGGTCGAGTATTTCTCAGGGAAGGTTTATATATAGTTTATTATTTGTACATTCTTATGTAAATTAACATAAATACGATAAATGTGTATAAAGTCCTACCCGTTCAGACACTTTCGAGCATGCGCTGCTTTAATGGTAAGTACTACATAAAAATAATGTACTGGAGTATTGTTCCTCTTAATAAGTTCTACAAAAAAGTCCGCGAGAGCATATTCATATCTTTTAAGAATAACGTGTAGTGATTATATTTCTGTCTAAAAATTGTAATTTCAATATATTTTTTATTGTGAGGGATATTTTTCCATAATGGTATTAATCCTTATCCTTTAAAATACTTTATTAATTTTCTACGTTAAACGAAGATAAAATTTGCTTTTTACACTATTTCGAAATTGCGAATAGTTTTAGAGAAAAACACATTTAATTGTTGACACATCCCGCCGTTGACACATCAGGTGTACGAGTATGTTACTCAAGTTTCATTTATCCCTTACTCTCAGCATATAAATAAGTATATTAGTTACGTTGGCCATTTAATGTAGATCAAGTCTTTTACTGTGTTTCATTTTAATAAGTACTTAGAAGTTGTTAAAATATCAAAAAATCCTTGTTGCGAAACGGCTCGCCACTCGCCATGCAATACAAGCGCGTCCGCCGCGGCCGCCTGCCTTACACGCATCGGTGGTTCAGTGGTAGAATGCTCGCCTACCACGCGGGCCGCCCGGGTTCGATTCCTGGCCGATGCATTCTATTTAATTTTTCTCACAGGCAGCCACGTAGTGCTTTTCATCAGGGACAGAATACCCTCTTCAGCATTAACCACAAACTCGAAAGAAACCCTGCCTGCCCTGCCTTTATAGCAACGAAGATTTAGATGCGTTTGCACGTATTGGATAATTGGAGCTGAATGTATTATTTCAGCGCAATATATTTGGTTTCATATTTTTTGTAGTAGTTATTAGTCGGTAGGTTTTTGTTTATAATTTCTTCCGTTTAAAAATAATCATTTTAATATATTTTAATAAGTACTTGAAAAGATTAGTAGCACAGATTTAAAATTACGGTACCTACTAAAAAATCCTTGATGTGTAAAACAATTGGAAAATCTTAAGTGCTTTGCAAACATACATTATATGAATAATCCAGTTGTAAAAGCGGGCGAAGCCGCAAGAGGGTCGCTAGTAACATATAATTTAAACTACTAGTTAGAACTGAAACATAATCACCTAACTTTCGAGATATTGCCTGTTGAGCGGCGGAATTTAACTCCGCGCGACCAGAGCAATGAAATGAAAACTATTAATTCTTCTGAGTGTGGACCGAACACACAACAAACTCTTTAATTAATTCCACACTAAAAGCTATAAAAATAAAAACAAGCTAAATTTGAGTAATCGAAAAGAAGGAAAAGAGTAAAAAATAATTTAAACGGTTTCCCGTTTTGAAGCACTTTTGAACGTTTCCGCATCTCAAATTCAAATGGAAATCGAATTCTGACCGTGTTTACTCGTTTCATCTGCGTTAAATAAACAACGGAATATTGTACAAGTGTTAGAATTGTATTCTTAGGTCTAGACTATTTAGAAAATCAATAATAATATGTAAACGCAACGATAGTGGGTTCAATTCTCTCTTAGGGTAATGATTTATTTTCATTTTCCCATTTTCATTTTTTTTTTGGTAACTGAGTAATAGAATTCCGCCATTCAAAAGCAATGTCTCGATATTGGATGGTAAGTGGATAGTAGACTGTCCTAACACTGGGTTCTTTTGTTTACCCTACTAAATGCGGAGTACAGCGTAAAATCTACAAAAATATATTTTTTATACTACACGGATTATTCTATATAGCAGGGGTAGTCAGAGATCTAGAGAAAAGTAAATCGAATTCATGACCTTCTCTTCCATGAAGGTGGTCTACATTATTAGTACCCAAAAAAATTAATAATACAAAGAAATCAACCTAGCCAAGTGGACGACACGAAAGTGTTAACCATTCTGTTTCCATAATATATCAGGCATAACTCAGAATAAGTGATATATTCTTTATTTTTGTAGAGGAAAATTGTGTTAGATATTACGTTAAGTATTAAACTAGTTTATTTGCTCTGACTTTCCTCGTTTAATTGTGGAAGCGAGATGAATTGTGACGATGGTCGATGATTAGGTTGGAAGGTGTTAAGCGAAGTGATCCCTCACTACGTTCGTATATATTCATTATTTCTTACATCCATACGTACGTTTTCCGGAACCTAATATATTTTTTTACTTCACGCTACATCCCACTCATAACAGGGTGGCAGAAGGAAGATTAATACAATGTCTAAATAAACATTCCGTTAACCATTAAGAGACTTCCGTTTTCTACTTTTTTTATTGGCAATTATCATGTTACTTTTTTCAGCTTCACGCTGTTGAATTATATAGCACAGGAAACCAAGGGTTAAGACACTCTGTTCCCCACTAACCGGTTGATTTTCGAAACATTGTGTGATGAGTGGGCGAACTCAACGGAACGGAATCAAAGGTCCGTTAATACCTTTGATTATCTAATGACTAGCGGACGCGCGCAGCTTCGCTTGCGTATTTAGGGGTGAATTCTAATAACCCATGAAACATATGTTCAATGAAATGTTTTTAAGAGTCTAAATTCCAAATTTTATAAAAATCGGTGGCGATTTAAGAATTTTTCCATACAAACTTTCAACCCCTTATTTGCACCCTTAGGGGGAGAATTCTAGAAAACGATGAAACACGTATTCAATTAAATACTTTTAAAAATCTAAATTTCAAATTTTATAAAAATCGGTGAAGGTTTAATTTTTTTTCCATACAAACTTTGAACCCCTATTTGACCCCTTTAGGGTTAAAATTTTTCTAAATCCCTTCTTAGTGGATGTCCAGATTACGCAAGTAAACATTTGTCCAAATTTCACGTTTCTGCCATCAGCGGTTACGGCTGTGCGTGCGTCTTACCTCAGTCAGTGAGGACAAGTCCTTTTATATATATAGATTATCCAATGCATTAATACATAAATATCCACCCTAGAATCACCACCGAATAAGAATTGAACCCCAAACCATCGCGTCAACAGTAAGAGGCTGTCTCTATACCACGATGGTCTCACAAAGTAATTGCTATCACAATTTTCTTAATAAATAATCTTCCTTTCCTTTTAGGAAAAAGTTATGATATTTCCTTTTTTTATCAAGATAATAGGCAAGTGCTAAGGAAAAAACACTTTATATGGAGATACATGCAGTAACATATAAATTACCTAATAACGTAATGTGATATGTTACTTTGTCCATAGTGAAATTATAGAATACTAGTGACCAAACGCGACTTCGTCCGCTTACAATTTTCTTATATTATAGTCAAATTATACAAAAACTATATTAATATAAAGTTTCATTCAAATCCATTCAGCAGCTTTTACCTTAACGCGGAACAAACGACAACCCTCACAAATTTTCACATTCATAATATTAGTATGGTTAATTAATATTAATCATATAAACATATGACATAGGGAACAGAATATCTTAATGAGGAACGGAGTGTCTTAACACTAGGTTCCTAGGTACCCTGTACCTAGAGCATGAAGCTGTAAAAAATATAATATTATTAGTATTCATTATAAGTTAAGTAGGACGACGGTCTCTGTCTTTATGTTATATTTCCCTATTTTTGCTAAAAGTAAAAAAAAACAGAGAACTTTATCACTGTGTTATTTCTACCAACTCGGTCACATTAAATAAAGCTAGCACTTTCATAATTTACACAACAATAGAAAGACTTTTCATATAATTCTAATTACCCGCTTAAACTGACATAACTTGTTTGTACTCGGTTTAATTAAAAACGTACTACTGCGTACATTACAGCTTAGCTAAGCGGTTTTTTTATTTTGCCCATATCTAAATGAAGTGCTGTGTTTTCTTTTCAGCTTCACGCTGTATCCCTCATGTAGCAGGTTAGGCAGGAGGAGCCTAGTGTTAAGACATTCTATTTCCCCCTTTCCCTTGAATTTATGAGGCATCGCGATCCTCATTTCTCTCTTCGTTCTCTACATTCCCCAAAAAAACCTATTTACTAAAATCAGTGATTTACGCAACTTAGTTCTTATTTAACCACTTTACTCTAGCATATTCTACCCATTCTTCGTCCAATTTCCACCCAAAGTGATTCCCTCGAGTGGAATCGAACCCGCTAGCATCACAAGTACATAAGAACTGCACCATAACTCCTCAATATTTTTAATGAACAAATTTCAACCTACAACGCGAGTGTAGTGGAAGGCAAATATAAAAAATCAGATTAAGTGTACGTAGAGAATGGGAGTCGACTTGAAACTTTTATGAAATAACACTAATAACCAGTTTTGTTTGGACGACGGCAACAGTATGCAAAATAGTACTGACAAGCCCCAATTAGGCAAAGTAGTTTTATTTTTAACCCCTCATAGACTAGGGGCCGGCTGAAACTTTGTTTGTCTGAATTATAAATTAAATTAAAAATCCTGTTTTTTCCGTAGGAATGTCGGAAAATTAGCTTTACACTGTATCCCGCACATAGCAGCATTGGCAGAGGGAACATGGGAACCTAGTGTTACGATACTCTGTTCCCATTAAGACGCTTCTGTTCCTCACTTACAGACTAGGTCTATGAAACGTCAATTGATATTGACATTAATATTGCATCGTCTAGAATTTGAACCCAAAACCATCGCGAAATTAGCTACACCAAAAAATTAATAATAACTAATCGTTTTTAAAATTGATTTAAATATGAAAGGCAAAGTTACTTGCAAGTTGTTCATACTTTCAGGGTTTCAATATCAAGAAATCACTTAAACGACGCCTGCATTGTAATATCGATACTCTTTGAAACTTTTCAACTTCTATAGATTTGATATTGTTAAATCTGTTAATATTTTTTTTAATATATATTTTTTTTTAGCTTCACACTATATCCCATATATAGCAGCGTAGGCAGAGGGAACCTAGTGTTAAGAGACACACCATTCTCTATTTTCCGTCTCATTTCGCGAGGCAACGCGAGTCCAGTAATAGAACTTAACGTCAACTCTCAAACTCAATCCTCCCTTCGTGCTCCTCTATTCACCTCAAAAAACCTACCTAACAAAATCAGCGTTCTACGCTGCCTAGTTCCGATTGTATGTTGTTAATTATATTCATAATTTAACCACTTTTTCTTATTGAAATAGAACCCACAACCTGCTCGTACGTTACATAAATAGACCACTAAACAGTGACACATCTATATTTCATATTATACAGATGGCACCGCAAAAACATATGTTATTCGTATATATTAGATTTTATATTAGAAATGTTTCACAACCATCAATCAAACGATTGTGGCCGTTCAATCGCGGTTGTATGAAAAAATTAGCTGTCCAAAGTGTTCTGTGATATGATTTATATGAAACAAGTGAGCTTTTGCTTCATATATATCTATATATTTTTGTTTTTTTTATGCATTGGATCTATATCTAGTAGAGTAGGAACCTAGTAGGATGATTTAGATATTACTTAACTCTGCATTTTGTCTGGTTACTAGAGTGAGAAAATTACTATATTTCATTTTCCCGAGTGGAGAGGATTAGACGCTGTGCTGTGTAATTATTAATTGTATAATATGTAATTGTATCATGTTTCCACTCTAGCGTGCAGACCGCGGCGTTGAATTCCGCCACCGCTTCCAGTGCGTGGGAAACGGAATGTCTTAACACTAGGTTCCCTTTGCCTACTCTACTTAATAGAAAAAGCGTGACCTTGCTTTTTTACAGAAAAACAGAAACCTATTAAATAAGAAAATAGTTACCCCAAATTACCCAAACAGGAATCGAAGCTACAGTCATTGATACCTACATAATAGTCACGTACAAAATTAATTATAAAATAAATTAAAGCTCGCTCAGCATTTAAGTGAAACTTCCAGAATATTTAAACGCGACAATAATAATTTTCCACGGTATACTAATGTCATGTAAAATGTAATGCACTTGCTTAATATGAAATTCTAAGTTGGAATTCTAATGGGTGTCTGTAAACTAATTTTAAAATTCTGTTTAATATATATATATACTGTATAAAATATATGAATAATAATTATTGTCATTTTAATTTAAAAAATGTGAATCAGTAAAAACAATTACTTTATAATGTAGTTCTATTGATTAAATTAAAATGGATATAAACTGTAACTGTTGAAATAATGAAATGAATTCAATATTATAAAAATAATTGGTATTTGAAACTGCTCGTTTCATTATTCCCATATTCAAATCGCAACTAACAAAAGCTGTATAATCCACCGAGGAATCAAACCTACAACCATTGTGTCCTAAATTGAACCACCATGTATTCTGTTAATTGGCCAACATTGTCCCATATTGGGCATTAGTTGGCCCAATATATACTCACTGAAAGGAATAACGCCGCCAGTCAAGCTTGAACCGTTTATCATAACAAGATCAATGCAATTTATTATAATGAAAAATGATAAAGGCCGCTTATATTTTTAGCTTATCAGATTTATTACGTTTTCTCTGTTGAATAACAATATTTGTTATGGAAAAGATGTTTTTGTTAATGGTTTCACGATAGTCTAAAGTTATTAGCGACTAGATTATACCTGCGGCTTCGCCTGCGTGGTCAAATGTAAGCTAAGTGTTCACAACGTTTTTCATTATTGTATGTACCTACCTGGAAACCTAGTGTTAAGACACTTTGCTCTCACTAAAACACTTTCACCGAGCTTTGGCATGTAATCAAAGCAAGGAAAAGAAAATATTAAGTATTCCATTCCCCTCAGGGAATCGAACCCACAACAATGGGAATGAAATTATGGGAAAAGGGGATTTAAATTTAATTTAATAACCTATATAGATTTGAATGTGTAGTTTGTTCATTAATATCAATCTACTAAACCACAATAGTGTAAGTGATAAATTGTCAACATTCCATTTTCTATTTACTCATTGAAAGCCTTAAATAAATGTTTGAAATTTGTATCTTCTAAGACAATTTAATAGATTCAGAAGGAAAATAGCTATACAAGAATGTTTTACGTTTGTTTGGAGATATTGTTCTATTAAATGTTTATTTAGGCTTAGTACTAATTAATTTATATTAATTCGACATTTATAGGTTGAAATTCTAATGGATTTTTCTATCATCTCCCAGGACAGACATAAAAATAATGGTTGTGAGTTCGATTTCCAGTCGAGGAAATGTCTTACTTTTCATTTCCTCGGCTGATGACAAGACGAAACGAAAATTTTAAAAATATAACAATTTGGATGGATATAATTTGAAAAATATTATTATACAGTTAACAATTTAGCTGGTTTAACTTAGGCTACACTTTCCGTGACATATCATTTAAATATTAATTTTTACATTATAACCGCTAACAAGTTAGTCTGTTTGTAAAAATTGTCAATAATATTAAATCAACTTCTGATATTGGCTATTTAACATTTTTCAAAAGCACTTGCACACCCATCATAGCATAACCGAAGTAGACATCACTTAACTAAATATTCACATAGATTAAAGAAAATATTAACCCTCTGTTAATTTAATCAAAATCCAGTTAATTTTGATGAAACTCAATCCTCGGTGAGTTATATGGCCCTGGAACATAATTTCTAATAAAAATTCAGCAACACTCCCCCGGGCAATACCAATAACATATTGTATAATAATTTGCTAACAAAATTGTCTTTGTCGAGATAAAACGTATATCACTTGATATTTTTGAGATATATTTGATAAATAATTAAATTTTAATATAATAACAAAAGATTGGATGATTCATTCTTAAAGTTACTTATATCGAAAAATAAAATATTTCTTTGATCTAGCTAGACGAGATGAAGGGATAAATTTCGCTTTTTAACTGAATATTTGACTGGTAATTTTTCTCTGCTCTTTTTTAGCTAACGCTGTATCCTGCATATAAAAATCCTGCATATAGCAGAGGGAACCTAATGTAAGTATATTTTGTCCCTGAAAAACTGAAACCTGGGAACCTAGGCTAAGACACTCCGTTCCCATTAAGACACTCCCGATTCCCACATTCCGCCAAATTGAAAGGCATTGCGTTTTGAGTAATGGAACTCAACGCCGCGCGTTGCCTTGAAATATTTAATGAAATTAATAAATATTTCATTCCTCCGAGTGGAAATCAAACCCCTTATGCCCACCACCACGGCTTCAACAGTAAATATTTATATTTATATAATACATATAAATAACTGGGAACCAAAAAAACTTGTAGGTACTTGAATTAGACTTGATTTAGCCTCGTCTATGACAAAGTTTTCAAATCAGTACAAAAGTTACGAAGTAGTAGTTTGTTACTAAATTTACTACTTCAGTACACATCGGCTGGAACTGGCGAGCTGTTTGAGACAGGTAACATACGAGTATATTTATAGAGAGCGTAGACGTGCGACTTGTCGCACATTGATAAACTAATTTTGTCGTTTTTTTTTATGGTCCACATTAAGGATAAAAAAATATATAAAAAAGGAACTTGAACCTAAACCTCCTAAGAAGCGTCCACTGTCTCGGATGGAAAAATGTTGAATACAAAAAAAAATCTAAATAATTATTGTATACAAATTGCAATGTAAAGCTGCAAGCACGGAGTATTTGCAGTATGTCTGGGTGAATTTAATAAATACGAGTATAAATTTCAATTCCATTCCCTTTGAATGTTTGTTATAAAGATCAGTATTCTTTTTTAGAGAAAGAGGAAACCTAGTCTCAAGACACTCCATTAATCATCTTCTTCTCAATTACTGAGGCATTACATATTATGTGACGGAGCTCAACGCTGCACTTTTTCGTGTTACCGGCAAGGAAATCAAAATTATTGGACCAAATAGGAATCAAATCCACAACAGTCGCGTTTATTGTCTTACTTTGTCCCACTGCGCCATTAGGGGAATAGGCAGCAATTATTTTTACTTAATCTACCATTTAAAATTTCAAAGACATTTAAAAATATACATTAAGATACTAAAATAAATATAAAACTTATATTTTACTAAGCAATCCAACTATTTACGATGGTAGTAACTCAGTTGACGCTCGTCTGCGACGTCCCCGAGGTGTTCTGAATATCTTAGTTGGTAACGGAATAGGTCAGGAATGCTAAGGTCATTCGGCTTTGAGGTCTACATACATATTATATGCACGGTATTAGCTTTGGGGATAGCTTTGAAAGAATTTTTCGAAGATTTCACTAGAAAATGTTTGTAAATTACGCTTTGAAGCGCAATAGGCAGGCGGAATCAACGAGGGCATGATATACTCTTACATATTATAAGATGGATAGAGAACTTAGTGTTAAGACACTCTGTTCTCAATTTTATTCCAAAGGGCCTTTAAGTATCTTAAAAATAATGATGTATACTTATAAATATGTATGAATTCAGGCAAACAATGTAGAACGAAGTGTCTCAACACGAAGTTTCCTCTACCTTATATTTACCTTTTGTTCTCCTTCTTCTATATGTGTCCACTTTCTATAATAATCCAGTAAACAAAATATAATGACAATTTAAATCTATGGTATTAATTTTTATAAAATATTAAAACCAAACTCTAATAATCATTAAAAATTAATGATTTAGTAACTAAATCAGAAATTTGTTCATTAAAAATTTATTTAAAACCAAATATTTAAACTTATTCAAATTTCTACAACTCAAATGAACTTATAAAGCTAAATAAGCGGACTAGTTAAGATCTGCCTCTGCCTGATAATGTATTAACCGCTTGCTAAAGACGAGTCGTTTCGTAGGAGTTCCTTTGAACTAAGCCCAAGTTATAAGCGATGGCGGTTAAACTTTATAATTATATTAAGTTCCATCGATGTTTGCTGAGGTTTTGCTTGGAATATATAATATATATGATTATATTAGTATATACAAATTGACGTTTAAAATCTCAGTCCATTAACATAAATAAGTTTTCAAAAGCCAAATAAAATTAATAATTTAAATAGAAATTATTATGGTAACTTCTCTGCTTTGGCAATTCAATAACGTGGCGCTGAGTTGCGTATAAGAAAAGATCCGAAAAAACTCTTGTTTTAGTTTAGCCCAGTCTTTGTCAAGTTCCTTAATTGTTATAACAAGCCAAAAAATTGTTGAAATTACAACATAAAATAATTTATCGCGCGTATTTCTGAGTTCATCAAAATTTTCTCAAAAAACACAAAGCATGTGAAAGACAGCCGTTCTTAATCTGACTCCAGAACTCAATATATAACTAACTTACTAGACCCAAAAAACGTTTTATATTTTATATTTTTTGTATGTTAATTATAACATAAAAAATATAAATGGAATTTTCTTCCACAAAAACTTTAGCCAGATATGTCAGAATTGCCACGATAGCGTCATTTATATTTCATACAGGTTCTATTCAATAATAAAACAGAGTATAATAGTTTGGACCACTTGGGAATGAATCTTGAAAAGTAGCTTTAAAATCTTCATCATTTATAAAAATTTTAAAGGTTTACCTTTTCTTAATGCATAAAATATATTGCTTTTTCAAAGACGTGGCTTAACTAAACTAGCTGACCTGACGATACTCACTTTATTGTAGACATAAAAACGTCGATAGATACTATAACCATAGTTTTTAATGACTAGTAAGTTATTTGTATATGAGCCCCTCGTGGTGCAGCAGTAAAGTGTTTGACTGTAAAAGTGACGGTTGTGGGTTTGATGCTCATTAAGAGCAATAAATTATTTAGTTCTTGCCGCTTTTTTGAGGCTAAATAAAAAAAAATATATGTACTATTTATACATGTTATATGCCATAATAAACAACGTAATGTCATCAAGAATTTGTGTACACTATGAAAAAATCAATAGTTTGTTGTCCAAAACGTCCGATAAAGGTATTTAGAGGTCGATAGTGAAATTTAAGACCATTTACTAAAACATTAATAGTGATCGCAAAGACCACGAGGTAAGTGCTCCACCAGTGGTAAAACTCTTGGATATAGAAATTTTATCAGAAAATTGAGCTGAAACTTCTGAAAGTGCTTTGCCAAGTGTGTCATGCAACGGGATGAATCAACAATTTAATAGATCAAAGCCATATCTTGTCACTTAGACCGTCCCATAAAGGTAGTAATTTCTGGGAAGTTCACACAGAGTATGTGATGCTTACGTTACTTCAAGCTATTGCATATAATTGTATCGAATGTAGTATGTCTATTTTTTTAATCGTTGTTTCAATAAAAAAATATTATAAACCACAGCGTCGAAAATTATGCGCAAAGTGGGGAATGAAAGTGTTTTCGTGGGAAACGGAGTGTCTTAACACTAGGTTCCCAGGTTTGATCCACCTACCTTGTTATATGCGGGATATAGCATGAAGCTAAAATAATATACAACTAACAAAAAATATTTTTATATAATTATAATGTACTTGAAACTTTTATTTGACCACTCATAAGAAAAAAAATCGTTTTTCATAGTTACAATCATAAGAAACATATTTCAAAAGTAAATCAGTGTAGCTTTCGGATATCAAATAGCGGAATTATAAAATTTCGACTGCCATTTCCCGCGTCGCCTACATTTGAGCCCAAATTTCTTATAAAACGGTAATGAAGGAGACAAATTCGAGGATTCTTCAGATTAAACTTATCCTTCAGTTTCAGGACGATTGATTTTCTTATTTAACTCAATCCCAGATTGGATTTGCGTTATCTATTGGTTAAAAACAATTCATAGGATTTTATTAAATCCGTTAAAAATGTAAAAGTGTAATGGAATATTTTAAATTAAAATGTAAATTTGCTTATACTGTATTGTTATCATGTTTTGCTTAATAATTTTATGACTACATTTTTACTCTATACTTTTATTTGAAGCCAGTGTTTTTTTGGGCAATAAAGACGAACGATACGAAGTAATTGAGTGAAAACTATACATTTATTACGCGTACTATTATACGTTCAATGCCGTTCTTTGTCTTACCAGAGTGAAGCAATGAATTTTTTTTTAATATTCCCCTCGGATATCCTCAAATTTAGTTAATATTAACACCATGAACTACCAATTACGCAAAAATAACAAATATTAGAAGCTTATTTTGAATGTCATTTTTTTTCTAAACTGAGACTAAACAATAACATACTATATTTAACTTTGAATGTTTCACAAAGCAGCGCGAGTGCGTCAATCCGTGAGCCAGAATCGACTTTTGCCAGTTTTTCTTTATAAATGTGAAGATTTAGTACGTGATGTGCGTTTAAAAATGTTACTTTTCTCTTAAGTACTGTGGGCAATGGAATTTGTGTAATTTAGGTGATATTTTTCTTTTTATGGATCGTTAGTTTGTGAGTACCGTGATGGTTGTGAGTATTTTTTTTATTAATTTTGTAGCGTTGTTGTGGATTCCCCTCGGAGAAATAAATAATAACATTTTCTGGCTCTGATAAATACAAAAAGCACGGCGTTGAGTTCTACTATACAACAGGCAATGTTTTAAAAAATAAATGTCAAGTGAAAATTTGGTGATTTTTTTATAAACTTAATGTTATATACAAGTGGCCTATCAAGCTCCATGTCAACACGAATATTAGAAAAATCCACATCGGTGGTAAAAGGTTAATTAACTTTTTATCATTCTAAGCAAACATAAATCTATAACGACCCCAAAATAAAAAAAAAACATCTTCATCTCCAAAATCAAAGAAATAAAATTGAAACACCTAAAAATTACAAACTTTTAATTAAAACAAAACAATATAACTAATTATTATTCCCGACACAACGTTATTTTTTTGCTGACCCTACAAAAATCCGCTAATATGCTCTGCATACTGAAGCAAACTTCCATAATAATAAAGCGTTTCATCAATAAGAAAAATTGTGAGTGAAGTAATTATGTATTCTATACCAATGTTTGTTGTCTGTCTTAGAGATTTTGTGAAAACAACATTTTCATTACAAAGTTGGTGGTGTACTGAGTTTTTTTTAAAATATTAAATTTATTTGTTTATTAGTTTAATGCTTTGACCTGCAAAGCCGAGTAAGCAGAGGGCACCCAGTGTCAGCACCCACTCCGACCTCCAGAATTCGAGACAACGTGGTTTGAATTTTGCAAGTCTTGAAAGTTTATTTCCCCAAATAGAGATTGAACTCACAACCATCATGTTTACAATTAGACGCTGATGAAATGAATGAATGATGAATAAAAATAATTAATACCTCCGAATAGGAATCGAACCAACAATCATTGAATAAACGCATTCAAAAAGTGTGCCGCTGCACCACATTGACCTAAACTAAATGTAACTAACTTAAATTGAGCAATTTCTCACTAAGTTCGATATCGTATTTGCCGTTCTAAAATCTACACAATAAGTCATCGAGGAATTGGTCTCCCGCTTGAAATACAACAGTTATAAACCACTATGTATGTGTTTTGGTTGGCCCATACATACTCGTACTTGTACACACACAATATATTATTGTATGAATTTATTAGCGATCTCTAACTAGCTTGGAGAAGTAATTTATTTGTATTGAATATTACGGTACGATCTTCATCATAATTACATTTTAAGTTATCAGTAGTCTCACGATTCTTAAAGTATCGTAGACAGACAAAACAAAGAAATGAATACTCCATTTCCCAATTCGAGAAATAAAATTTAAGAATGGCGAAAATTAAGATAATTTAAAGATAATCATTCGCCTGGCTCGAAATCAGATCGTCACCTGTCGCATTTACTCAGACTCTTTGCTGCTATGCCACGACAGTAAATAATTATTATAGGGTCTGTTTTATTTTTTCCTCATCTTTACCCTTTGCTTCTATCGAAAAGGGCAAATAGATTGCAGAAAAATAGCTCGTCCTTTGTAAGTTCGAAATTCACAGGAGTTCTTCTTCATTGTTACTTTTACCGTTCCGTCTGTACCTGTCTAATATATTTCTTTAGCATTTAAAATCAACATATTCTTTATTTATAAAGACTTTAATAAGCACTTTTGAATGGATGGACATAAAGCTGCCACCGGCTTAGAATACAGTTCTGCCGATAAAAGCCGGGAAGAAACTCAGCAGTTGCTCTTTTCAATATAAAAGCTACGATTTTCTCGTTGAATACAATAATATTAATTTGATTCAATCAACTGAACTCATTCCCTATATACCAAGAAGATGTTAAATTTTTATAGCATTAATTTTTTTCACTCTTTTCCTAAAGAAAAGAAGGATAAATATTGTTTGTACAATCGACAATAATACTCCAATATTATAAAACTCCAATGATATACATATACATGTCACACAAATAAATTCCTTTTTTTAAGGCTGTTAAAAATAGGGGGAAATAAAAGGAATTGCAAAACAATTTATACAATGACATTTAGAATTTTTCGTTGTTCATTTGAAGCTAGTTTTAGTTTCGAATGTATATGTAAAGAGACCGTGTAAAATGTATACAGTACATATATGTATAACTCAGTTAAGTATAAAGGAAAATATAACAATTAAATTTATTTTGCCTCTAGCCTTAGATTAAATTATTTAGAAAATTTACACATCTATTACCTAAAAGGTCTATTTTTTTACTAAAAACGCACCCTTGAATTTGGGCGGTGCGCGGAGAGTGGAGTGTTTTTACGCCAAATTCCCTCCTACCTCTCCTGCATTATTAGGATTACAGTGTGAAACCAAAAGTAACAAGTCAACCTATAAACCCAATACTAATAAGGCACAAGTAAATTCCCGTACAACGATGTTTGATAAAGTCAGTCATGTATGTAATACGTCTAACTGACCGATATTGGGTGAGCTCGAATACTCTAGCTCCAGCAAGAGTAAACTATTGGGATTGTTGAAGTAATATATTTGCTATTAAGACTGTAGCGAGCCTCAAATTTCATAAATATTTCATACTGAATTGAACGTTATGTGTATATAACATATTCTTGTTAAATACAAGAGAGGCCATTGTAGCGCCGTGAAACGCCGTCTGACTATACGCGCGACGGTTGTGAATTCAAGGATTATATTTATTTTATTTCTTTGCTTGCTTAGTTACTCTCAGGATTTTTTTTTTGGAAGACAGAGACAGAGAGACAGAGAGACAGAGAAGATTCTAGTACCTACTTACAATTTTTTCTAATTTCTAAACATTGCGAGTTGAGTGAGAAAATGGGAAAAAGGAGGAGGAGGGAATCCCCCAGAGCCACAACCGTCGCATTTACAGTCGTATGCAAACCACAAGGTTTAAATTCAATACCAAGCTTACTAAATAGAGCTAAAAATGATATGTATGTATGTATCGTTCATACTCGTACATCCGAAACCCGAAATTGACTACTTCCGTTTCATACTGAATAGGCAACGTGGCCCAGTTACGTGCACGATGCAGTATTAAACAACCAATTCACAGCGATTGAATGATGGTGTCAATTATTATGGATGATTTTAATTTTACTCCCTTTACATATTTTGTGTATAACCGAGATGAAGTAGTGTGTTTTTATGTGTATATTTTTCTTAGCTTGAAGCTATATCGCATACGTAGAGTAGGCACACTAAAATCTAGTGTCAAAACACTCCGTTCCTCACTAGCCTAACTATATTTGGTGTCTTGTGACAGAATTCAACGCTACACCTTTTCTTATCACGGAATGGAAGGTAAGGTAGGTTGAATTCCAGGAAATGAAAACAATTAATTCCTCCATGTGAAAATCGAATCTACAACCGTCGCGTTTGGCCTCTCTCTATACTTGGACTACAATATATATTGTGTGATCACTCCGTTAGTTATCGGTTAAATACAAAACCGTATTTTCAGTTTAACCAATATTTACAACTGTGCTGGCTGATTGAATAACAAGCTATGTACATTGGTTTGTTAATACATTTGTTGTGGTTTTCAAGTAATTCGTTCGGTAAACACTAAACATGTAGAATACAGAAATTTCATTCAAGTTTGGTAAGATAAGATTATACACAAAACGTACAATGAAATGAGAGCCAAGTTCGATATTGAATAATACGTCGCTCTCAACTTTACTTCTTTTCTGTTCTGTGTTCACTCGGGATATAAAAATATACCTCATAATTTGGTATTTTTTTTGCTAAATAACCATATATATGAACTTAAAATATCAAGAAATACAAAGAACATTAACTAACATATACATATATGTTAGTCATTAGGTACCTAGCTACGTATGTACAGGCTATCTTATATAGAGGGAACCCAATGTTAAGACACTCCGTTCCCAACTTTCCGCCGAATTTTCAAGACATTGCATATATTTCAAGACATTGAAATCGAGCCCAATCGTTGCGCTTACAGTCCCACGATGTGCCACTGCGGCACGAAGGCCTCAAATATTACCTAAATCTCAGTATGCCTCAGACCTAATTGAACAACAGGTCTAGAATATTAAGTAACCTTTTTAATTCCACAAGCACATGTTACATCACAATTAGGTTGTTTGTTAATCATTGTATTGACACTGGCAAGTTCAGGCAATTAGCTTTATCTTGTTAGTTTCTGGTAATCATCTGGATTTAGGGTTCAGGGTTATACGAGTATTGTGAGGAAGAAAAATAGAAGAGAATCTCTTTATTATGGAGTTTCCTTTTAATGTTCTTATATGAAGCGGAAAACGGAGAAACTTTATATTCTTCTTAACTTATAGTAACAATATCCTACTGACTAATCGTGATGTTTAAAAAAATATATAAGACACATAGATACGAGCCATAGCCCGCAACTTCGGTTGCATGAGTATAAAACATAAAATCTTTCTGTTCCTCTTCCCGTGAGACTTTCAGGAAATCTATCTTAGTGCTCTCCCACACACCCCGAGGTCGAGTCCCGGAGTAATAGAAGAGTCATACGGGTATATATTTTTAGAAACCAGAAGTGGTGTATATTAATAGTCAGCAAAATAAAAGTAATGTTAATTCTAGCTATTATCCTAGTTACAAATACTCGTGAGATTATATATATAGCGACAATAGTAACAATTAGCATATAAGTCTTTCACAATGTTAAAATTGTTCATTGTTATTTATATTTTCTTTTAGATCTTTAAATTAATAGCTTTGAATTCTATTCCTGAGTCGATTGACTAAAATGGCCGACGAGCTGCTAAGAGCATAGTGATATAAGTCAACGTTTTTAATTCATCTTATTATTTCACACAATTTATACTACGAGAATATCTTAAAAAATTGAACTGGCTACCTTAAAAAACTTAACCACTGCACCACACAAACTTCATTATTGTATTAGTTCAATGAAAACATGTTTCTCATTCGCTGCCAAACTTTCTGAATGACTAACAAACTTCCACCAATCATTGCTAGAAGTACAGAAGTTACTCAAATGCATACTACTAGAGTTATAAAGGAGGGGAGAGACTTTCAAAGTTTTATATTACAACTATAATTTGCGAAACCCAAATTTATATAACTAGCGACCAGCCCGTGGCCTTGCCCGTTTCGTTTTCTACAAATATTATCTATATAAATTGTTATTTATTTAAATTTCATCTAAAAACATTCTTTAAAATAGGATAACTTTTTTACTTATATAATTGAACCGATTGAAATAAAACAAACACTAAATACTTAAAGGTAAGCGTGCCAAAATACATAACTGAAACTGTTTTACTTTTTTAACTGTTTGTAAATTTCTGAGATTAGCGTGAACAAACGCACAGTCAAACATACATTTTTTTTTAATTCTAAATCTGTTGTGAGAAATATTATAAGTAAACATAATGTGAACACAAAAAAAAAACTAATATTTATAAAAATACATACAACTTCAACGAAAACATCTTATGAGCATACCTAATGGGTTCCCCTTATTTAGTCTCTTGGACACAAGAATACAAAATCGTTTTAAAAAGGTCACTGAGTATAAAATGAACTGGAGAAGAGATTAAAGAGTGCCGATTTCAGATCAAAAAATATTTGCTCAGGCCGGCGTCGCCCGACTTTTAGTTAACAACCCATTATTCGCCGGTGTTTGTTCAGGAAGACGACTTCCGCACCGTTTTAGGGCCCCTGTGGATTAATAAAATAGAAGTTTTACATAATATTTTCTTTCTACGCATACTAATTTAATAAATTAAGTTTTGTTAATTTATGAGTGTGGTGGTTGGTTGAAATTTTTTTTGATATATTTTTTTCAGCTTCACGCTGTATTCTGCGCATAGCAGAGTAGGCAGAGGGAACCTAGTGTTAGGTACTCTGGTCTCCTTTTTCCGCTGAATTCTAGAGGCACTGTGTGTTGAGTGGCGGTACTCAACGCCACGCTTTTGCATCGACACCAGACAATATAAATTTGAATAAATATTTTATTTTCTCGAGCTTACAGTCACATATTTGTGCCTCTGCGGGGACGGAGTGTTTTAGCACTAGATACTACCTACCTACGGTGTTAATTTTAAATAATGAAAGATCTGATGAAATAAATAAATAATCAATAGTTCTTTTAATACCGTTAATTTTTTTACATGCGGAAAACACTAGAAGAGGACTTTGGTTATATTTAGTTTACTTGTAGTTTAACTTCTCAATTAAGTTAAATGGCAAGTAAGAACAATGGTAAACCGCAGTAGCTGGATTTGTAAACTACACAAACTCTCTGAGCTCATCAGTTTCGTACAGTAAATTGTAATTGAAAGTAATTTTAATACAAATTCTACAATTTGTAAGGTAAATAAAGGTATTTTTTTAGCTCCCGACGAAAACAGATGGGTAATATAATTTTCTTCAGCGCGGCAGTTTGTCTTGTTACTAGAGTGTGGAAATAAAAAAAAATCCTCGAGTAAGAATCGAACCCTCTACCATAACTTTTACAGTCAAAGTCTATGCCGTACTCGTGCCGAATACAAAAAAACTTAAGGTTATTTTATATATAGGTATTAAATATTTAATATACACCTACAATTTTAGTTTTTTTTTACATTTTAAAGTTACTTTAGATACATAACATTAAATTATTTTTGGTAATAACTTACAAAAAAAACTAAAGGTTATTTTATATATAGGTATTAAATATTTAATATACACCTACAATTTTAGTTTTTTTTTACATTTTAAAGTTACTTTAGATACATAACATTAAATTATTTTTGGTAATAACTTACAAAAAAAACTAAAGGTTATTTTATATATAGGTATTAAATATTTAATATACACCTACAATTTTAGTTTTTTTTTACATTTTAAAGTTACTTTAGATACATAACATTAAATTATTTTTGGTAATAACTTACAAAAAAAACTAAAGGTTATTTTATATATAGGTATTAAATATTTAATATACACCTACAATTTTAGTTTTTTTTTACATTTTAAAGTTACTTTAGATACATAACATTAAATTATTTTTGGTAATAACTTACAAAAAAAACTAAAGGTTATTTTATAATACATAATATTTAGAAAAAAAAAATTATAACTTTATTCATGCTTCGCTGGGAGATGCTGTGACCGTAACGTTTGGCGATCCGTTCTCTCACACACCCTTTCAGTGATATTGCGTGAGAATAAAAAAATTGTGTTTTTTTTTTAATTTTTTATATATTATATTTAGTTTAAATCATAAAAAATAAACGATGTGCAGGGGAACAGCGTTTGACAGTAAACGCGACGACTGTAGGTTCGATTTCCACTTGAGAAAATTAATTAGTTTCATTGAAAACGTAGTTGACGTTGAAAACGGGAACCCATCCTATTACCTTCACAAATAAACACGACCACTGTGCCACGAGAGTCTCGTCCTAACTAATATTAAAACGTAACGTAATATGAACAGCCACAAATCGGCGGGCTAACCACTAATTTCTATTAAAACGCTCAATAAATACGAACCTTGGCTGCTGTTATTTGATATTGTTATAATATGGAAGCATACTAAAGGGTTAAATAGATTCTATAGTAGATAATAGATATATTATAATAAGATAATGGAATATTATGAAAGAATACTTATTTTATTTTCTTATTAATTATTTCGCAGTTTATTGCTTGTTGTATATAGCTGCATATAGCAGGATAGACGTTAGTGGAGAACGGAGTGTTTGAACACTAGGTTCTCGAGTTCCTTCTGCATACCCTGTTATGTCCGGAATACAGTGTGAAGCAGGTAAGCTACTGACTTACTCTCACAAAGAATTCGGAACAGAATTCCCCAAAATTCGGCGGAAAGTGAAAAAAGGAAGTGTCTTAATGGGGACGGCGTCTCTTAATACTAGGTTCCGTCTGCCTACCCTGCTACATGCGGGATAGCGCGTGAAGAATAAAAATAATTTATCTTAATAAAAAGTTACGATTCCGTTTTATTATTATTCATGTATATGTGATTATTTTTCAGTAATGTTTGTTCAGTTCAGTTCAGTAATGTATTTGTCTATATCGGCGTATGAAAAAGCTTCTAAAGACCTCTCAGTAGGCTTTTGAATATTTTTTTCTTGATAATTAAAATATATTTTAAAAGGTTAATTAAAGACTTCTCCCACATTCATGTAAGCATTTTATAATACGTATTTTATTTACTAGCGACCCGATCGCGACTTCGTGTTGAACTAAATAAATATTTTTTTTTATTATTAATTAGATTAGAGGAAACCTAGTATTAAGAAGCCTCATTCCCTTTTCGCGATATTGCCATAATTAAATATTCAAAAATATATGAATTTTATCTCGACAAAGACAATTTTGTTAGCAAATTATTATACAATATGTTATTGGTAATGCCCGGGGGAGTTTTGCTGAATTTTTATTAGAAATTATATATCAGGGTCATACAACTCACCGAGGATTGAGTTTCATCAAAATTAGCTTAATTTTGATCAAATTATTAATAGAAGGTTAATATTTTTTAGTGAATGTTCTTCTTCACTTAGGCACTGAGGGGTTCTTTAAAAATCGTAAACCAATTAGCTCAGAAAGGTAATTTTACTTCATAGTGTATCCTGTATAAAGTTTTTTTACTGTAAACACGACGGTTGTGTGTACAAGAAAAGGCGTGGCGTTAAGTTCCGCTATTTTACACGCAACGTCTCAAAAATTGGGCCGAAAGTAGGAAACGAATTTTCATAACACTAGATTTGACCTGACTATCCAATGAATGAACAACATGATGAAAAAAATACTTTACCATTATACGTACTCCAACTGTAGTAATTTTATTTGAGAAAATCCATACATTTTAAATGCTCGATTCCCTATAGGCAATATAGACTTTCAGTATAAAGCAGAATTTAAATGTAATGTAAGTAAAAAGAGAATTCAAAATAAATTCGAAAAATATTCGTACATATTGTATTTGTATTTTAAATCGCTCTTTATGCGCTGATGGTCGTGGGTTCGATTCTCACTTGAGAGATAAAATCAAAACGCGGTGTTGAGTTCCACCAGTTCTCGTAAATATCTCGATATCGGGCAGAAAACGATGACCGGAATCCTGAGACTAGGTTCACTTTGCTTCATTAAACCCCTTAAAAAACCTTTATTAGGATTTTAATTCACACTATTTCCGCTGTCTCATTTACTTTTACAATAGCCTGTTAAACAAAAAACAGCGTGGAGTTCCATCACTCCTCACGTAATGTCTATAACCCATAAAAATCGTCCAAATAGACAACTACGCCACAATAGCGTAATGTGTCAGCTATCCTAAATAATTTCAGCCATCCCCTTTCATTTTTTAATACTCCAATAAACAATAAGAATATCCTGACACTAGGTTCTGTCTGCCTAAATCCCCAAAAAACACTTTTCATTACCGTCACTGTTCACGCAGCGTGACGATTTCGGATAGAAAACGAACAAACTATCCTAAAACTATCCCTTATTAGGATTGAAACCCACTACCAACGCACATTATTTGAACATCTGCGCCATAGTAGCGTAATCTTTCAGCTATCCTAAATAATTTCAGCCGTCCCCTTTCATTCTACAATACTCGACGTATAGCACGTAGAGCTCAATATAGAGACGCAGATGGCATGCTCGTGTTTCCTCAAAATTACATTCCCTATATATATTATATATATTTTTTTGCTCTTATTTTTTAAGAACATTTTTTCGTAGCTATTGGTAGATTGAACAATTTTTTCGATTGTGATATTTATTCAGCTAACGTAGCACAGTTGGAAAATGTCCAAATCATTATTAATTAATCTATTAATAAAATTCTTCAATTAGAAAGTTTGGGAGAGTATTCAGATTTTTCTAAATTCATGTGGAAACGGGAAAAACTAGATTTTTTCCAATTTATGTCTTAAATTCCGAGCAAACAAACTTATGGGTGACGACTAATTAATTACAATTATATTAATTAGCACTAAGTGCAGAACGGAGTGCCTTATCACTAGGATTCATATGACTACACAGCAGAGGGGTATATCGTGAGACTAAAAAAAAAAACAGAATAAACTTGCATGTGAATGACAAATGCTTAATGTCTTGTAAGAAGCAATAAAAGTATTCAGATAGTACCATCCTCGCTAACTGAATGTTTTATGACGTAATATTTGATAGAAGGACTGGTTTATATAATGATTACATTTTTCGATAAGAGCCTAAAGAAATTATAGATTTTAATAAAAATAAAAATAATATGTAAATAGAAATTGATAAGCACACACTTACTTTTAAGAGAAGTCGGTTAAAAATAATCTCTTCCCAAAGTTTTCTTAACATTTGGCTCGACATCCTAAATATTTGCTTCCATCGATATAAGTGTCACGTGTCAGATAAATTCTGTTTTCTTTTCCTTATACAAATATAGAGGAAAATTAACAAGTCACAAACAAAATACTGGCTTAAAACGGAAATCGGCCTTCTTATTTGCTTATGTGTTTATTTTATTCATTTTCACGCATCTTTACAAATTTGTTCATGTGAGAATTATTGGGTAGATATTTATACATACATAAAATGTTTTATAACTTTCTGATGTGGATGTGCGACGTTGCTTTTCAAGATCCAATTGTGTAGAAAAATTCAAAAGTCACTAATATATTTTTTTAGCTTCACGCTGTATGCCGCACAAAAGCAGGGGGAACCTTGTGTTAAGGCACTCCGTTCCAATTCACGAGGCCACCAAAGTAAGAAAAATGATAATATTAAATTTTAGTGGGAACCGAACCCATAAACTGTTGGTTGTGAACGTTTGCCAAGACTGGCCAAGAGTATTCCATTGGAAGCAAGACACAATTAGTTCAGTGGTGATCAAAATCAGATCAAAAAATGCGAATTTGTGCTTTTAAATACTCACATAATTAATAAATTTTAATAGAATCCACAATCTCAAAATATAAATATCGAAGATCATCACATTAATATTAAGTAAATAATAGAAACAAACGAAACCAAATAAAAAAACAGTACCAATGAAAAAATGGGAGAAAAAATTAAATTCAGGTATAATCAAGACAAAGCCTAAGAAATATTGAAGCAGAAAATAATTTGCAAAGCCAAGCTTAAGAGGTTCAGTCAAGCAAATTGAGTTCAAATTGTTATCTAAGGTATCTAAATCACTCCACCGAGCCGTTGGACTACTCAAATCTACAAACGTACAATTCTGAACTTGAAACACGTTGAAATTTTACCTAGGCTTCCTTTGTATCTGTTACTAGCATTTGCCTGTGGTTTCGTTCCCATAGTCAAATAAAAAGGCGCATGAGCAGAAGCGTACAACTACTTCTAGTACTAGGTTCCCAGGTTCCCTCTGCCTACTCTGCTATGTGTATGATACAGAGTGAGGCTTAAAAAAAGGATTAACGTGATATAAAGCCTTTAATTCAGCAGTTTCTGACAGGGTATCCAATATAGAAACGTTTTAGTGTTATAATATCAGTATATATTATGACGTCTGCAAAAGAAGAAATATCCTATTGTGATGCAGAGTAAGGAGGTCAGAGCAGTTCCTGGGTCCTGTAACCCAAGTGAACATTATCACTTGCCTACACTATTTGAGCTCAACCTAACGCAATTCGAAATGATTTTACTAGAATCGCCCACATAATACGTTTTAAAAATGTTTTTATCAGTTCTAGACAGGCTGGGGTCTTTTAGGAATGTATTTATATTAAGCACAAATAAGTATTTAATATTCTGATAATTGAAATTTGAAATTCTGTAATCAGGTTCTCATGGCGTAGTGTGAGAGTCGAATAATAAGCGCGATGCTTGCGGATTCAATATCCGATTAGGAAAATGTATTATTTTAATTGTGACAAGGGCCAATTTCTCTAAATTGTAAGAAATTGAAAGTCTTTTATTACCAATTTTCTCATAACTACGTTAATACCTTTAAATAATAAAATGGAGAACGGAGTGCCTTAACACTAGATTCTCATTGCCTAAGGTGTTAAAAGATAAAAGCTGCTTACATAATATAATATTAAGACCAAAAAATTATGTAAAATTATAAACATAATAACAATTAGACTATAACGACTTTACACAAACTCTCATATCATAATTCGTGCTTAACTCAAAAAGTCTCATCTTGGGCGTCCCAAATATTAAAACACAACATTTCATTGAACTTTCACTAACAAATGTTTCAATGTTCCTAAAGTTTATTTCAAATTAAAAACTTCAAGACTAATTCTAAATGCCTTTTTAAATGTTTTGAGAGGAGGAGGAGGAGGAGAGGACATAGTGTCAAGACACTCCTACCGTTCTTCAAATTTCACCTGAATTCTGAAATATTGCGTTTTGAGATCGTACAGAAAACCGTCACGCTTACTGCTTATTAGTGCGAGAAAATGGGAATCGAAACTACAACCACACTAGACAAGGCACCGCCCTTCTACCATACGATGGTCTTACCTGATGATTAAGAAAATACATCAAATAATTAATCAGTAAAAGGAAAACTAATATTTATTTTTCTCAACAAGTAAACAAGACTACCTTTCATACTTATTCGAATATCCGAATTAATTCAAGAGTACACGGCGGATGATGAATCGGTAACGCAGGTGTTTTTAACGGTGATTAATTGTTAGGAATGTACCACCGCCGTCTCTGAGACACGTGATTCTGTTATTTATTTATTTATTTAATAATCCTAATTAATTTTATGTGCTGTGTGTGCTAGGTGTGGATAAAAATTAAATAAATTGTCTGTACCCTGCATATAGCAAGATAGTCAGAGAGTAGCTAGTGTTAATTACTCCGTTCTTTTCATTTGAGGGTGTGACTGTAACGCGACGGTTGTGGATTCGATCCCACTCAAGATATTTTTGTCACGTTATCCTCTATCTAAATACAGTAAAGAGATGATCTTGAACATCACACATTAAATTTAGGGACATATTATCTATATATATAAAATCGAAAGGTCACTCACTCATCACGAAATCTCAGAAACTACAAGTGCCAGGAATCTCAAATTTTGCATAGGAGTTACTTATAGGACGTAGGTTCTCGCTAAGACGGGAATTTGCAAAATTCGACTTCTAAGGGGTTGTTTTTGGGGTCGAAAGCTTGTATGAAACTTCGTTACTACAAATGCTAGGAGTCTCAAATTTTGCATAGACGTCACT
>JAKRZM010000506.1:318840-340902 GCA_036379175.1 Heliconius cydno galanthus | reverse complement strand
GCATTAAGCAAACTCACTTTGGGTGACGTTTTCTTAAAACAACAAACTTTGCAAGCCGTTGCTTAGCAACGCGTAGCGACGATTGTTATTAACATGGCGGAATAAATTGCTTGTCAAATTAATTATTTTAATATATTAGTATATATCGAAAATATTGCAAATATGAGAAAAAAAAGTATCCTATGTTCATCCCGGGACCCTCAAATATCTCTATATGAGTATTTTATCACAATTAGCGGTTTGGCCTTGATTGCGTAAAAGACAGACAGACAGACAGACAGAGTTACTTTCGAATTTATAATATAGGTATGGATGGTTTAGAACGCTTTGTCATAAGACAACTTAAACATGAAAATCCGTAGAAATTACATGGCAATGTTTAAACACGATGGTTATGTGATTAATTTTCATTTGAGCCACATTTATATAGTTTTTATTTTAGCATAGCAGGCTAGACATTAAGTATTATAACCCAGTGATAAAACATTCCGTTCTCCGCTTTCTCGCCTATTACGAAACACTGCGTGTTAAGGTACGGAATCTTACTCTATGTTTTGACAAAATTACCCAACCAATTTACATTAAAGCAAACTACTTAAGTCATGATCAACATTACTATAAAGTTAAGTAAAATTTTTAAAATAACTATTGTGTTATAACATAGCAACCGTAACTATGTCAAGAAAAAACATACTTTTCATTGTTGCCCGTTTAAATAATACGGAACCTTTCATGTGCAAATTCACGTTCACGACTGACCAATTTTAAAAGCTTATACTTTAAAACTACACTACTGAGTGAAACCAAGCGCAGGAAAATCGACATTTATTTTTACACATTTTAAAAGTAATATTCCCCACTAAGTATGAAAAGATATTTTAAGAAAATGTATAAAAAAATTAATGTAGCGGGTCTTGAATATGCGCCTTTTAACTTAACGTAACTTGCACCTCTTAGGCATTTTCCAAGAGGCGCTAGTTCGAGTCCCGTTACGTTAGATTTTTTTATATGTTTTCTTAAGACAAGTTATTTTTATCTTCACCTATTATTATTGAGCGAATATCACTGGAAATCCTGGATGAAGGATCTAGGATGAAGACACATCATTACTTTCAAGGATTTTCGTGAAATCTGGCGTAACTGAACTTCGCATTAAAATTAACTAGACAAAAGATGTAATAGTGTTTCAGCCCACCGTGACGCAGTGTCACAACGTTCTCATGTAAACACAAAGTTGTAGGTTCGATACCCTATGAAAAATTAATTATTTTTATTTCTTCGCTCTGCCAACGAGAAGGCGGCGTTGAATTCCTCCATTCGGGTTCACTGGGCGGTGAGTCGGAAACGGAGTGTCTTACAGTAGGTTCATTCTGCCGTTCCCCACTTTTGTTGCCTTCATTCCCTCCCTTCCCTTTCATTCCCTTGAGTGAGGATCAAACCTACAACCGACGGGTTACAGTAACACCCTGTCGCCCCTATGCCACGATGGCCTCAAAAATCCTTCAAATGCTATATTTGATTCATGTAGCATAAATACAAAATACTCATATAAATGTCATTTAGAATGATAAAAAGACGTATTGAATTATAGCTTGATCGCGCTTTAAGGTAGACGAGGATGTGGCGTTTCGCTAACGATGTCACTAATCATCGACTTTTATAAACTCATGTCACAGGCTTAAGCGATTTAATTATGTTTTTTTTTTTATTAAAAAAGTAGCTTCTCCTTTTTTTCCGAATAGAAAGTAGAGGAAAATGTTATATAGATTCAACTTTTCGATTTATGTCGTATATAGGAGGATAAGCTAAGATAACCTATTGTTAAAACACTCCCTTCACCACTTACCGCCCGAATTCGAGATATTACGTGTTACGAGTGGCGGAACTCAACGCCCTGCTTTGTAATGGAATATATTATTTTCACTATACCCTATTCCCGCTTAAGTCTTATACTCGTACCGCACAGTAATATTTGCGTGAACGGCGTTCATCAAGCGACGCGTTCTGTCGCTCAAAAGCCGACAGTTTGTAAAGGTTAATTTGCATTGATTTCTTACTATCTTGCAACTCTAATTACGTAACATAACCTTGCCTACGAACATCCGTAGTATATCTGTTACTATGAAATTTTCTATGGAATTTTAGTATTTTAACACGCTCTTATTATGTCTACTTTGCCTCGTTATCAGAGCGACACTATAAAAACATTAACACGATATTTTTTTTAAAATAATTGAAATATTAAAAAAACAACCTTAATCATTTTTAATAGATTTGAACCCACAAACACCGTATTTTCCGAATCAAGTGACGGTAAATTAAATTTCATTCGCGAAATTAACTTTATATTTGAGATGATAATAAATGTGGGCTCCTTTGTTTGACAACAAATAAACCTCTGCATCCGGCATTTTATGTCATACACATATTATATGTATGTGTGTATGTTTGTTCTGTGTATATCATAAATTATGGTAATATGACTAATTCGACATTTTCTGACCTGAATTTATTGACGCTTCTTGCCAACCGCAACTTTGCTTGGATCTCAAGACATAAAACGAAAAATGTCATAAAATTTATTAAATATAATTTTAATTACTTTTATAATAACAAATGCATAGGATAATAATTCATCATTTTCAACATACAAGGGGAGGTTGATAGAACCGAGCACTGAGACTCTCTTTTCCTCGCTTTTCGCCCTAATTTAAACTGCGTGTTGAGTAACGTAACTCAACACCACGCTTTTTATTATCTGAGCGAAGAAATGAACACTCATTGCACTCTCTCTGTTCACGTAGGATTGAATCCACAAACATCACGTGTACTGACACTTTCATTACTGCGCCACGATAGCCTCAAATAATACACAGTTCCTACAAAAAGAGAATGCAGATTGAATTTTCATTTAATGTACGTTAAAATTGAATCGTAACTCAAAAGGTACTTTTAACGCATTTTTAACCTAATTAAGGCAGGCTTTGAGAGATGTAACGTGATCTTTAAATAGTTGAAAATTGCGACAAATAAAATTCCTTTTACAATTCATCAACACACTCTTTATTATACGCAGTAGTGGTACAATGGTGGAGGCCGATTGTTAACGCAATGGATGTTCGATTCCCACTTGAAGGAAAGAATTAGTATATCCATTTTCATCCTCTATATATAAAGTAACAGATTACTATTTTCTGTCTAATTATAATACAAAAACAAGTTAATTGAATGTGCATGTGTGGCTTGGTAACAGCGGACGAGGTGAAAGAGGTAAGCAGAGATCGTAGGAGCTCCGTCCGTCCGTCGTGTCGTATAAATGATAAATCGTAAGGCTAAAAAAACTAGTTAAACCCAAAATATATCGGTATAAGCCGAAAAAAGAACTACCAATGTAAGATTACAAGTCGGGCTTTCAAAATCAAAGGGTTTAGCATTTCGTATTTCGACGTTCCAACAAATTTTCAGCATCGTATATTTTTTTCATATAACTGTCACAATACAAATGTTTGTATGAATGACTTTCGTGAGGGGTTTTTATACGCGTTTCGAGTATATACAGCTTTGTCGTTTGATGTAGGCGGATAGAAGTAATATCCTCAATTTTTTTATCTAGTCTACTTTTTTTGTTAGCTTCAAGCTGTATCTCGCACATAGCAGGGTATATAGAGGTTCCCTCTTTATACCTAGTGTTCAGACACTCCGTTCCCATTAAGACACTTCCTGCCGAATTCGTTGCTATGCTATTCCTTTTTATTTTCGGTAAGTTCAGGTTTTTATAAGTTTCTAAAAAATGTATTATATCTTTCCTAAGAATGAAATAACACTTCATACAAAAAAGCTTCACTTCGCCTTGCGAATATTACTTACTTGTTTTCTGTTTCACGTTTTTTCACGCATACCACGTTAGACAGTTGACATTTTCTAACCAAATTCGAAATATTTCGTGTTGCGTAACGGATCTCAACGCCGTGC
The DNA here is from genome assembly GCA_036379175.1 of Heliconius cydno galanthus. Taxonomy (NCBI): domain Eukaryota; kingdom Metazoa; phylum Arthropoda; class Insecta; order Lepidoptera; family Nymphalidae; genus Heliconius; species Heliconius cydno. The sequence continues at coordinate 336,930 of JAKRZM010000506.1, read as the reverse complement.
TTCATAATAATATTATATAATTAATTAACTCAATATAAGAGTTCACATGAACAAACTTCTTCCGGAATACAATAGGGCTATTTCTTTATAAAGTTTAGATAAAACTTCGCTTACGAGGAACTTCGTTTAATCTTTAATAATACGGGCTGATCCATTTAGCAGTTCCACGCTGTATACCACCAGTGGCAACGCTGGTTTTGTGTTATGGCATTCCGTTCCTCGTTTTTTATTTAAAATAAAAAAGATATGGGTTCGATTTACAGTGGGTAGAAAGAATTATTTTTCCATTTCCTCGTACTGGTAAGAAGACAAATCGTGGCGTAGATTTACGCTACTCAATATGTAATGTCTTGAAACTGAGGGAACGGAGTGTTTTGACATAAGATTCCTTCATCTGCTTACCTGCCAGATATAGCGTGTAGCTAAAAAATTGCAATCTTGAATAGAAAAACATTTTTTGTTTAATAATAAGTGTTGAAACACTATAATCCCCATGGCAGAGACCGTATTCTGGTATAAATACATACAAACTACTACTTGATAAGTCTATTTATATTTAAACTTAATTTACCTAAGTTTAGCTTATTTGTTTGCAAAGTTTTAGTCTCTCATTACAGAAAGGAATTGTGGCTGAATTATACATTAGGTTCCCTTGAGATCTGATCTAGTTGCAATGTGGAGTGTACTCCGAGAATACTGTACAGTAGTGCTTACTATACTAACATAGAAGATTCAGAGGGTTAACGATGGACGAGGTCTGAATTGAAATTCTGTTATCTTGGAATAAAAACATTGCAGCACTCTGCTATGCTATGTTACTAACTTCTTCGTTTTCCATACAGGCTCGAGACATTGTACGTAGAGTGGAGGAACGCGGCGGTTTATTATCCCAATGCGGGTAATGACTTGCTTCTCCCAATTACCAAAGGAAAAACGTTGAAATCGTCCAATTTCGATTTAGTCAGAGAATTAATTAAGGGCAAATGTGCTTAATCCCAAACGAAAGCGATGGTTTATAGATTTGATTCAATTTGTAAAAACTTAAAACATTTTTCTGGTTAGGTTAGACAAGGTATGATATCACATAGTGAACACATGATGTCTCTAATACCTCAATAATTTTTTTTTGGCTTCACGCTGTATTCCGCATGTAGCAGGATAAGCAGATAGAACCTAGTGTCAAGACATTCCTTTTCCCACTTTCCGCCTAATTTTTGAGATAATGCGTGTTGAGTCGCGGAACTCTACGTCGCAACCAAAGCGTGAAAAAAAAATCATTTACCCGACTAGAAATCAAACCCAAAACCGTCAGGTTTTAAATCTCACAAGTATATTTCCTTCTTAATATTTCAACTCTCTACGTAGACATCAAATACAATAATCCGTCTAAGAGCATTCCTACAAAGTTCACAACCTTCACCCAAATCCAGTGTCTGCTAGCGTAACAATCATAAAATCATTATCATTTTGAATATTTACAACGTAAACTTTGAAACTTCAGGTACCCGTGGCAATCTGTTCGAATATTTAATTTAATGCCTGAAAATGTCAAGTTGACCGACTATGAATAATGTAGGTCGTACCCCGATACCGATACTGTGCTAACAGTTTTGCTTTCGGAGATACCGATTTTCAGTAGCAAATATTCATATGCGACTGGAGAACTGTTATTTGGCGACGAGCTCGTTGTAAGTTCGGATATGATTCGCTTGAATTCTTAAAATGTAATGTTATGTATCGCAGCAGGACTGATCCAGATATCTAGATTATCTTAAAAAACGAAATATCTAAGATATTTTATTTCAAAAAACACATTTTTTCCAACTATTTTCAAATTAGATTAGAGAATTTCCAAAAGTAGAAACTTTTTATTCATTGATATAAATCAATTTTAAAAATATATTATCGCAAACAGTATAACAAATATAAAAAATATTAAGTTTCAATTGTAATATGCCCACTAACCTGAGTTATACTCCAATAGCGGTCGAGGGAAATGAGGCACAGGTTCATTATAGACGCGGTACACAAAAGCACATCCATAGCTGAATGTATCTCACACCACCAAAATCCAAAAATCCAATAGCCCATCAGCTCGTTCGCCAATGAGAATGGCATAATAACTAATCCTAGGAAAAAGTCTGACACTGCTAGAGACGCTATGAACCAATTCTGTATATTCTTCAAAGCTTTCTCCGTCACTATAGCTATTATAACCAGCATGTTACCAACCACAACCATTATCATTAATACAGTTACAACCACAGAGGCGATTATAATATGAGCTGGAGAATAACCACTTGGATACCAAGTTTTTAGGACAACCTGGTTGTAATTTGTATCATTCAGCGTTGTGTTCGCATCTGATCCATTTGTCATTTGCAACGCTAGGAACTCTTCCTGGCTCATATAAGTTGGTACTAAGAATGTTGAATTTAGACCGAGACTGCCGTTCAGTGTAGTCATGGTGGTCTTCAATGTGGCGTTCTGCACCATCTTCCAACTCTACTAATTCCTTCAACTCTCTCAATCAATTTCTCTTCCTCTCTCTAATTAACTATCTATTGTGGGTTCTACAGTTTGGCCCCGTCTTTAGAATCGATATATGAATGTAGAATTAGTTATATTGCCTATTGCATAGGAACGGAATTTTTACTATCATCTAAAACCCGTATGCTGTTAAGCATCGCGTTTCTATAGATAAAAATTATTTTATATTTATTTATTTATTTACAACACCTTAACTATTATTGCTTTTAGACATAAAAATTATAATAAATTAAAAAAACAAATATATGATTATTAAAATTATTTTAGCAAATCAATAATAAAACCACTGTAATGCAACACACAAAAAAGCACCTATTCATTTAAAGAGAGAGTTCCTTTTATTTTATGAAACCGTTAAAGCACTTTGACGTCATCGCGCATTTTTAAACTTTCTTCTGTCCCAAAAACGATCGGTTTTAGCGAACATTTTTTCCTATTATTTACTACATTGTTTTTAGTTTATTTATTCCTCATAACTGGAGACAAGATGGGGGACAGCTGAGCGATGAAAACAGGTGGCTCACAGTTTTAGTACCTGTAACAAGAATTTTGAATATTAGTGGCGAAAATATTGGGCTACCAAATTTATTAATTTATTTATTCATATTTTCATTTGTTTGCTCTAGCATCACCTCAACTCACACAATGCCTTGAAAAATTCGGCTAAATGCGGCAAACGGAGTGTCTTAACACTACATACCCTCTGCCTAAGCTGCTATAATCGGGATACATCGTGAAGCTGATTACAAAGACATTGTAAGTAACAACTAGTATGCCCTTAAGATATATAAATTGAATTACGCTTAACCCAATTCAGCTGACACAGTGGAAATAAAAATATATACGTTAGACCTTGTACGGTAAGGTTGGAAACTTTTACAATATTCTGTTGGTAAACTGTTTTCATCTAAGTTACGAATGTATGGACCTTAGAACAGTCAACAAAAATTGATATGATTTAGAAATTGAAGAACAAATAGATGTCTTATATAATAGATGATGTCGGGTTAAACTTCTAACTTCTTTCAATTTAAACTATTATCCTTTCTTTAGTCCGGTTAGATAAATAAATGGGGGGGGGGAGGTTTTTTTCGTTTCTTTTTCAAATAAAACACACCACACGGACATTGGTGGTGCGTGCTCTTTATGCGTATTGAGCGGCGCAACTTAACACCGCCCTGAAAACTAAACTTATAATGTTGGAAATGCGTAAAAAATCTTAGATAATTTTACATCATCACTTACGAGTATCGTGTTGTAACAAAGTAATAACATATTACGTACAGAAAAAAGTTCAGTCAAAATGTCTTCACGGATGATTGACGACGCCATTTAAAGTTTCCAAATTATGATTAAACACTTTTCGTCGATATTTTTTATGTGGGAAAATAATTTATAGGCGTAATTGAATTCAATATATAAAGAAAATCTAATGGATTCGATTTCAGAATGATTTTAAATGAAAATATGGCTTCAAACTTCTTTTTCGTGCTAATGAATCTGCTGGTTTTTTTAAATAAAATAACAGCTTTACATTTTTTTTACGAAGGAACCTTATGTTAGGACACTCGGCATTGCACTTTCCACTCAATTTTTGAGACACTGAGTGTTGAGTCGTGGTGCTGAGTGTTGATCAAACGCTGTCTTCACACCACACTTAGTCTTTTTCCGAGTGGAGAAATGAGAAGATATCATTCCTTCGAGCGGGAATCGTATCCACAACCATCGCGTTAAAAATCAGAGGCTGTTACTCGGCACAGAACGGCCACAAAAAAATCATCCGAACTCAAAATTCCAGTCCACCGATTTCGTTGATTTGACTTTCTCTTAAAGAAAGAAGAAATCTTAATCTTGACTCTTAATTTCAACCAAAGCTTCTGATGAAAGCTCAGTGACCACAATTACATAGAAATAATGAAAAACTGAAATGAAGCAATTTGTATGAAGAGAGCGTATTTCGCGATTGTTTTTACTACGTTGAGGTGTTGTTTGACTATAGACGCGATACTAAAAATATTTTTATTTGTATAGCTTTTAACAAATTGACAAGTTACGAATATTTTTTTTGCAATACCGCTGTATCCCACATATAGCAAGATAGGCAGAGTGAACCTGAATACTATTAAGTAAGTGCCTAGGTTCAGTCCGTTCCGTACTTCCGTTTCCACTGAATTCTTTACCAGAGGAAATTAAATGATGAAATATTTCATTACCCCGAATGGGAACTGAAGCCACAACCGTCGAGCTTATTGTCACGCTTACGGCCTCTATACGAGTATATCAATATATTCTATAATTATAAAAAATATATGGAATATTTAACCACTACCGCCACGCTCACTACCTTTTCACTAATCATTAGATCAAAAGGCAAAAACGTTATATCCATTTATTAAATGGCATCTCTCATAGCTCTGGTGTCCATGTTTTAAAAATTGATTATTTATTTATAGAGCTGACCCTTCCCAGTCCCGTATCCTATACAAACTATTGAAGTATATTCTCCTTCATTCATGACCTGGTTGGATATACGATTATATTAAAGGTAACCATTTCTATCACTGGTCGGAATTAATTATTGTTTGGCTTCATGCTGTACTCCGCTTATAGCAGGTTCGGAGGGAACTTAAGTACTCGAGTAATGTTAAGATACTTGGTTCCCCACGTATCACTTGCCCAATTTTCGAGACATCGCGTGTTGAGTAGCGTAACTCAACACCACGCTTTATCTTGTTCTTAGAACGCGGAAATAAAAGTTATTTATTTCCCCCATTTCCATGTGGGGGAGGAGGTTAAATAGTATTAAATAATATGAGCGTTTTCGACTTAACGACGCGACGGTTCAGTATCTATAGGGATAGTGCTCAGAACGGGCTCCCGCAAGCCATTTTGTCGATCTTTGACATATTTAGTTTAAAACCGCCGTTCTCAAGCGTATCCTTCCAGAGGTTCAGTTGTCATTGAGTACTGTGTCATTGGCATACATCATCAGCCATGGAAGCTGGTCTTGGATGTGAGCCGGGGCAGTATCGAGCACTACATTAAATAAGAGCGGACTAAAATCTAAAGTTCACCAATCACTTCCTTTACCAATTAATTCCGTTGTCAATTTGTTAAAAAAAATGTAAATACGAAAAATATATAAAACAATACCGTATACAAAACTTTTCGGGACTAACTTTAGGCTGCCATTCGTTATTGTCACATACTCGTATAGTGGATTAACAGAAAATGATAAAGTGTGAGACGTAGATGGATTATGTATGACATATTAGTTAACTTTTGTGTTTTTGTATTCAATTTCCTAGATTTTGACATATCGCGGCGTTATGTTACGCAGGAGTAAAGTAGAGAGCTTAGCATAAATATAATTAAAAACATAAATATAACAATAAGAAGATAATATATACAAATATTCATTCTGTTTAGCAAATGATATAATTTATTTTTAGAGACAATAAGTTTAATTCGGTCTCGTATGGAGGGACGTTTATGAAGAACAATGCAGGTCAAAGTAGCGTCACGCAAATCCTACGTTGAGTGTCTGTTGTCATTTGAGTGGGTATCCATTGTTTCTTGTTATTTATTTATCATATTTTTTTTCACGCAGCATCCCGCGATTCTGTCTGAAGCAAAATAAATATAATTATGATAATTAATATTAAAAATGTTCATTTCAATTACTCAGGTATTTTTTCTAATATTAAGAATATTATTTCCCTTAATGATGTCTACTAACAAAACAATGAAAACTGTCATTGATCAAATGAAAATTTCTACTACACTAGATTACGCAAGTTCCACTCTAGCTTGAAACATATTTATAAGTGACAAGACCTTCTTCTATATAAAAGATCCTTTAGCTTTTTTTAGCGTCTGTAACCCACATAGCATAGAAAAGTAAGCAGGAAGAATTCAGTGTTTTTACACTTCGTCCCTCACTTTATGAGATTTAATTTTCGAAATAATGCATTTTGAGAAGCGGAACTCAACGCCGCTCTTTGTCTTGCAAGCCACACGTATTGCGTTTACACACGATTCCTTTAAATTTAATTTTGTTTATTTCTATATAGTGTTCCATGTTTCATTTTTGTTATATAACTGTATTTTTTGAGTGACTTGGGTCCTAAATTATATGTTACTTAATCAGAAATGGTAAATATGTATGCAGTTTCCTAAATTTAGCACCCATTATTATCGTTCATAGGTTAGTTAGTTAGGTTCGCCAATATATTATAAATAAAAAAATATATTATTAGATAAGTAATTCGATTGTGTACCAATGAGATAACTGTGGTTTTTCAACAAGATAAATATATCAATGCCTGCAAAACTTTGATTGTATCTCCTGATTTTTTACAAAATGTTTGTTACCTCATAACTTTTGACTGGGTGAACCGATTTTGAAATTTTTTTTTTGTTTGAAAGGTGACGCTTCCGAATGGTTCCATTTTTTTTTAGTCCATGTCTGACAATGGTATCTATGAGAAAATCACATAAGTCTTAAATTTGCATTAGGTATGTGCGCGACAAATAGACGAATAACTCAATGTCGCACCAACCGATTTTGATGATTCTTTTGAAAGGATACACTTCAAGGATAATTTGGTGAAAGTTTGGTTACGTTCCGATTATGGGATCCGGTGAAAATTGAGAAAGTTTGTTTTTTTTTGGTAAAAAATTGATTATACTGTAATAGTTACAAAAACTTTTTAAACTGATGTCAGAAGTGAGATTCCTGATCGTTGCATTTCTTTTCAACCAACCTCAAAAAAGAGGATGTTCTCATTTTCAACCAACTTCAAAAAAGGGAGATTCTCAATTCGCCCGAATACTTTTTTTATGTATGTTCTTGTCAATATACCAAAGTGTAACTTTGCACAAAAATAATACCTAATTAAATAAAGTTTTACATAGGACAACCACAACCACTCGTTGACAACCACCATCACCACTCGTTTAAGAAGCATTATTTTAAGGTCTACCCATCACTTAAAATCGTGAAATAAATTAATTTTTAACAAAAAGAAAACCGACTTCTAACAACGAACTAAAAAGTGAAAAATAATTATACAAAGATTTTATAATTTTGAAGTCGGTGTCAAGCTAATGCTACAACACCTCTACTACAATATCTAATTACTAAGCCTGTTTGTTTTACTTGGCACCGACTTCAAAATTATAAAATCTTTGTATAATTATTTTTTCACTTTTTAGTTCGTTGTTAGAAGTCGGTTTTCTTTTTGTTAAAAATTTTTTTTTTTACTTACTCTTGTTACATAAAACTCTTATTAACACTTCGCCATATAAAGTGTTAACCTATTAAGAATAAGTAAGAAAAAAATCATGTCAACAATTCAAGAGTAATTTATTTATTTTTAATTTATTTATTTTTAGTTCCAAATAAAGAATTTATTAAAGAAATAAAGAATTTAAAGAATTTTACGATGTTTCAACAACAAAAATGTCACAAAATTGGCTTCCTTGCGGGCCGCGGGCAGATACCAGATCAATTAACTCAAAAGTCGGCCACCTGCATACTACACAGTTTTGTAGTGATGACCAATATTATACAATTTATATATTTCTATTTTTTTTTTATTTTCTACGGGGCAGTCATGGTGCGGGGTGGTGGGGGGAATGAATGACAAAGCGCGACGTTGAGTTCCGCCAATCAACACAAATTTAGGGAACTGAGATATTTAAATACTAAATTATCTTTCCCTATCCTGCCTTATGCGGCATACAGCGTGATGCTTAATTTTATTGATTTGCTTAATTTTTTTTTCATTATACGTATTTGTTTTTAGTATTTTTGTTTATAAATAGTTGCAACAGAGAGAACCTACTATATAAGACGTTCCACACATAGATACTGACCAGTTTTCAAAAATTGCGAGTTGAGTGGCAGAACTTAACAGTGCGTTGTCTTTTTACCATGGCAAGGAAATGAAAATAATTCCTTCCCCTGAACGGGAATCAAACCCACATCAGACGTGTTTACTGTTAGACGCTATGCAGCTGTACTACGACGTCCTCATTTATGGGAATAAATAAGTAATAATATATGAAATATCGACACCATAACATCTCTAATATTCAATCAACAAACAGCGAGTCAGTAAACTCGAGCAATTAATCGACGTCTACTTCTATACAATATTTTACGTATTTCTTTTTTCGAATAAAACCTTTTAAGAGATATACCTCAAAACTTATTAAATACTAGCGTAGCGAACAACTTCATTGCATTGACTTTAAAACGCAGAATGAAAAATTCCACTAATTTCACCTTCCAATAGAAATTTTAAGAAATCCTCTTCTTCTCCCCTACACTCCCCAACCTATCTAGAAGCCAAATTTAAACTTTCTAAGTTGAATCTAAGACATAGATGGACCTTCAAAAATATAATATGAAAAATTCTACAAGAAACTCTCGTAAAAAGCATGAGGTAGCAAAGCAAAGGGCATGTATGAAGAGGTTGATGACAGTGAACGAGGCGAAAGAGGTATGCAGAGACCATAGTGTTTGACTTTCCGTTCTCTCTGACTATCCCGCTAGGGATACAGCGTGAAGCTAAATTGTGTTAAGTTTAAGTTATAAAATTTTGAACACTATTACATTTTTTAAAGAGCCTATGGCTCAGTCAGTCGGCAAAAAACAAAAAAGGGGGCCCCCCTTTATCCTAGTTACCAGAGCGAGGAAATGAAAATATGAAAGTAATATAAAACGTAAAAGGTATATTCTCTTATATTAGCACTAATAGAACTGTAGAACTGTACTGTTTAAGCTATGCTTAATAAACTTAAAAATTAGCGCCAATTGAATACAACGCTCGTGGTAATGTCGATAAATTAAACAACGTGTTAGGGTTGTCGAATATTTATATATTTATATTTTTTTATTATTAGTATTTTACATATATTTCGTATTTAAAAATGATATAAATAATTGGGGTAGGTTTTGGGTTTAAACGACCCTCAAAACAATATCTACAAAATAGTATCCTAAGAACTTAGTGTTCAGATTCTTCTTTCATATTCTTCTGCCAAATTGTCAAGAGCTTTCTGAGTGGCGGAAATCAATGCTGTGTTTTGTCTTGTTACATAAATTACAGAACATTAGTCCATATATTTTAAACCCATATTATCGATTCATTATCATCAAGTTAAAATGATTACTAATTAAAGTATATTCAAAAAATAATTAATTCTTTTGTCTGATTATAAAAAAGTTACAGTATATTTTAAAGCTCTACAATATAAAGAATATTCTAACGTTCAACTCTACGTAATAGTAAAAACCGATTTAAAAAATATTATACACTTTTAAACTGTTACGACAACCCTATTTTATATTTACTGGCTACAACTGCGTGAGACTCGTGTAGTTAGTAGCTGTCGAGAACATGAAATACATAGATCTAGAACAAAATATTATTTTGTACAAGAAAAGAGCAAAACACGTAATTTATCACCCACCATTTTTTCATGTCGATAATGAAATATTATTTTTATTTTCTAATTGATTAGCTTCACGCTGTACCTCGTATTGAAAGAAACATCTACTCACTGGGTAGATCAATTACAAACCTTCACTTTTTAAATCGCTTTATTATGAACACTTTCTACTTAGGACTGACACTTAAACACTCAGCACTTAAACTATCACTTAATAACGTTTGCTTAGAGCTTGCTGGCAGTATTATAACGTCGGGAAGACTGTGTTCATTTCTGTTTTTGGGGTGTTTTTATAGGTTACAATTTCCCTCCCAAACTAAGCTTACCGGATGTATCTCATATTCACAATTCACAATAAAGATAGTTTCAGTGCTGCCATCATTTATAACATAACATAACATAACATAGTAACTTCCTATAGTTATAACAATATAATGTACAATCACTATCAAAATATATTTAATTGAAGTCAAATTACTAAATCATATTGACAATATTTATTTTAAAATTATATATTAATAAAAGTACTTCATTTATATTTTTATCTTCAGTCATAATAATATCATAACAACTTCTCTTTATTTAAATACACAACTTACACATTTTGTTTCATTCTAATTAATCATATTCACATTTTTACTATAAACTCATAATGAATACTACCGCTAACATTATACATAAGAGGGGACCTAGTGTAAAATTACTCCGTACCCTGAAAAATAGTGACTTTCCGCAGTTTAGTGACAGCAGAAATAAAAATATTTCATTCTTCAAGTTAAAATAAAATTCACTACCGTCTAGTTTGCAGTCAGACGCTGGGAAGTAATTATAAAAGATTATAAATTTTATTAATATATATATATAATAGTGGGCCCGGGCGCGGCTACGCCCGCGAAAATATAAGCCTAAATAATTAAAATAAGTTAAAAAATAATAATAAGTGGAGATTTATTATTAGAAAAAATATCTGAGTAACCGAAATGAACAAACAAAAGAAGTAAAAGTAACTAAAGGAAATTCTTAATATTATAAAAAGTACCTAAAGTTTGCCGTGCGCGCGTACTAATCATTTTTCTATATTAAATAATTATTAATTTTTGCGAACAATATTAAATATAATCTCAAATGATTAAAATTACGATATTTTAAGTGTATAACATCGGTATAGATAACCCAACTAAATAATGAGATAAATTAATTATAAGCAGCAAATAATTACATAAAAATTAACAGTAATTCGAAAATATATAAAAATTTACAAAACCATCAAAGTCATCTGCCCGTTCGCGTCGGTCATACTATACCACTCGTAGGTTAGGTCATTTCGAATAAGTGACATCTCCTTAATTATTTATTTGAATGTTATACAGTAAACTATAATTTCCATCAAGATGAAATGCTAAAAGTGACTCTTATATTTATTTTCATAAGGATGAATATCAAATTATAGAAACATCTAATTTTTGTTAATGTATACAAATCTATATCGGCGCGCGCCATGTATGCATTAATCAAACTCATTTTGGGTGACGTTTTCTTAAAACAACAAACTTTGCAAATCGTTGCTTAGCAACGGCGGTTCTTATAAACATGGCGGAATAAATTGCATGTCAAATTAATAAGTATTTTAATATATTGATATATATCGAAAATATTACAAATATGATAAAAAAAGTATCCTATTTTCATCCCGAGACCCTCAAGTATCTCTATATGTGTATTTTATCACAATAGAATTAGCGATTTGGCCCTGATTGCGTAAAAGACAGACAGACAGACAGACAGACAGACAGACAGAGTTACTTTCGAATTTATAATATAGGTATGGATGGATATATGTACAAATCTAAGTCGTTTAACATCATTTTTAAAAAAAATATCCAAAAAAATACCTATTTTTTGTCTTTTTGTATTCGAATTGACGCAGCCGAGTAGCCTATATTGTATACAAATTTCTTTACTGCACTATACGAACAAAAGACATTTTATATCTTAATTAATGTAAAATGTACTTATTTGGAAGTAACTTAATAATTTTATGAATAAAACATTTTTAGGAGTTGTTTCGTATAATTAGTGTTGGAATAAACAGGAAAAGTAATTTGTGGATTTATTTTAACTTATCTTTAGTGAATTCAATTGTATTTTTATCTAACTTCTGAAAGGGGGTTGTCAATTTGAAATGTATGTAGTGTGGGATCGATCTTATCTTCACTGTAATATTCGAAAATTTTTAAGGATTAGATAAATCTAACAGAATGTTGTGTAAGAAACGGAGTGTTTTGACACTAGATTCTTTTTGCCTACCCTAATATGCAAGAAAAAGCGTGAAGCTGGAAAAACGTTTAAATACGTTCTCCATGCCGACGCAAGAGTGTAGTACGATATCTAATATTAAGAGATACAAGAACCAGAGAATTTGATACTAAAATCAGAATTTTATTTAAAAAAGTACCAAACAAGCAACAATATAAAGCGCAGGTTACATTGTTACAATTTTCGTAGAGCGTCTACGAAGCTACGAGCTCATAAAACGATACTACAGTACTGAAACAAAGAAAAATCTCTTACATTTTAAATAAACGGATATTCTTTCAAGAGTATCTATGTATATGATGAAACAAAGGTGACGTAACTATACTACCTACATATAAAATGCGTTTTGATGAAATATTATTTTTAATTTTATCTTATTTTTCTACTGTGGATTACGAAGCGCGGCGTTGAGATCCATCATTCTATTGAATGATGGATCTTTACTTATTAGTAACGTCTTGTAAATTAGGAAATAAAGAACGAAGAAATAAAGAAATAACGAACGCCAAATATGAAATAAAGAACGAAGTCGCGAGCGAAACACTAGTTTTTTATATCGACATCATTTCGTAACGACATCTGGTATTGTCTAGACAAAATATAATAAAATATCAAGTATAAATGAAATGTAAATATCCCGTTTAGGATTTTAAGCATCACGTTGTATTTAGCATTAAGCGAGGTAGACAGAGGGAACCTAGTGTTACGATGCTCTGTTCCAAATATCAAATGCGTACTAAGAGGTGAAACTTAACACCGCGCTTGATCTTTTTACCACAGCCAGAAAATAAAATAATTTATTTCTCTGAGTAATAATCGTACGTCGACGTGCTTATAAAAATATATAATATGAAGGACTTAGAAACATCAAACGATGAAATTTATATGTCGAAATAAACTCGATCTAGTCAAAGTCCAGTATTAGCCGGGCACAATAAATATATAAAGAAAACGCTTGGGTACAAAGTATACAGGATAATTTGTCAAAGGAATACCCTCGTATTGGGTAGTTAGGGCGAAAAGGAGCATTTATGTTTTTTTTTCGTATACCCTGATTTAGGCTCCTCTTTATAATATATAGTTATTTTTAGACTGACTATAAAATCTTTTTAAAAAGCTAGTTTGATTCCCACTTATGGGCATGATACCATTTAAATTATTCTCATTTTCCTCGTCTGGTAGCAATACAAAACGTGGTGTTGCATTTCACCACTCAACACAATGTCTCGAAAATTGGGCGAAAAGGAGTGTCTTTACACTATTTCTTATTTATTATCTATTGATTAGTTTTGTTATTATTAAAGCGGAACAATGAAACTAATTCATTACTTCAAGTGTTAATTGAACTCACAAGGGTCGTGTCTACCAGATGCTTTTCCACTGCGCTAGAACCGTCTTAATTTCATTTTCATAGTTCAATTTAGATCTATCACTTGAAAACAATAAAGCTAGTTACTTAGTACAACTAACGGACGGTATGAACTAATTTACAGCTGAAATCGAGACGAAATGTAACCGATAGTCGATACTTCACAACGTGATGAGATTCTACTATTCATTATTAGTAAGGAATGGATCTGGCATTTGTACAACACAACAAAAAAGAAGAATAATTAATTATTATATTTTTCAATTGAGGCTTTCGTTGCTAAATGGGATTGGGTCTGACTGTGAAATTGACGTTTGTGGGTTCGATTCCCATTGGGGGGAATCTATTAATTCTTATTGCTTCTGTTGTAAAAAGAGAAAGACTTTGTGTACCCCCACACATAGCAGGGTAGGCACAGGGAACCTGAGAATTTCTTTTCCTGCAAAGGTAGATAAAGCGTGGCGGTGAGTTCCACCACTCAACACGCAGCATGTCAAAAATTGGGTGGAAAGTGGAATATTTTACATTTAACATAAAGTTTCATCTGCCTACCCGGCTATAGAGTAAAATAAGTGAAGCAGATTTTTTTTATAAAGGCATGCCAAACCCACCCATGCTATAGTTGTTAACACTAAGTTATTGCCCATTAAATTGTCGATAAAGGTCGAAGCCTTACACAATAAATAATACATGAATTACAGTTTAAGAATTTTTATACCCCAGTATGTTGATGCCAATTGTTTTATACTGGGAATTGGCAACGGTAGTGTTATTCTGCCTAAGAAACTGTTACACGATATTATACTATCATTTAGGCCAGTAGTGACGCAGGGGCACAAACATGCGACTGTAAGCCCGACAGGTTATGGGTTGGATTCCCAATTAGGCTTTTTTGATAAAAAAAATCCTCGCTCTAGTAACGAAGTAAAACCTGGCGTTAAACTCCGCCACTCAATACGCACTGCATCCAGAATTAGGCAAAAAGTGAAAACGGAAGTATCTAAATGGGAATGGAATGTCGCTAATTTCTCAGACTCTGAAGCTAAAAAAAACTAAAATAGATTGTAAGACCACGAACGACATTACGATCCAACAAATAATACAAACAAAATTAAACCTCGAATTCCGATAGTGGAGAGCAGAGTGTCTTGACATTATATTCTCTATACCCTGATATATTCGCGAATCTTTAAAATCACATTTATCCTTCCAACTAGTTACTCCTTATTGCCTTTTTTACCACCTACGAGTATATTACTTTTGTACATCGTATACGACAGTAGAGTCGATATTCCCGATCACATCTGCCGTATAATGACAAAAACGCTGTATGAATACATGAATATTTATTTTTGAAATTAATTTTTATTTTATACAACTACAATATGGAAATTTAAAATTCCATTTAAAATTATTATTTTGTGTTCGTGCTTAAAATGGGCTTTTTGTATGTGAATTCGTGTCTATGTGGAAATAAGAGCCTATTGCTCTTACATTACATATTACGCCTAGGAGAGTATATGATGATAGTGGGATCGATTTTATATCTATTATTTATTAATATTTTCATTTCCTCGCTCTGGTAACAAGGCAAGGCGCGGATTGAGATCCGCTACTCAACACGAAATGCCTAATTCGGCGAAAAGTGGGGAGCTGAGTATTTTAATACTAGGCCTTCTCTGTTTACCCTGCTACTTGCAGGAAACAGCGTGAAGCTAAAAAAAATAGTATAAATTGCCTATAAAACTCATTGAAAAATATCAATATTAACAAATGCCACCTCACTTCAATAGCTATCACTCGACGCGAAAGACCACAACGTACACTAATTACAATAACCCTCGAAACATATTTGTAAATATATCATTGTAAATTAAATTTTGCGTTGTATCGCACCGCGGTTGCGTTAATGAGCTTTTAATTTTCCATACAAAATTACAGCTCATTTTGATTTTTGAGCACTTGTTGTACTATAGTAGCTGTGTTGAGTTACACTTAATTATAATTATAATTGAATTTATGTTTGAAAACTTCGAAACAATGATTTTAATGTAGTTAATTTATAAAACAATTGAGAGACTAAATAATTTTGTTTTAAATTTAGAATTAAAAAAAAAATCTTTCTGTGATAACACGAAAAAGCACGGCGTTCAGTTTCGCCACCTTAAAATGCAACGGTATGTACAATAGAGATGGAAACTATCGGCATATAGCTAAATAAAAATGCAAACATACATAAATATACTATATTTGTGTACTATCTAGGTTATTATACAGTGTCGAAGCTTAAAGCTGCTCAATAAAAGAAGGGATCGTAAAATCTAAGGCTATCAGGTAGAAACATAAAAAATTCACGAAGCGGAAAATCCATTTCGCTCACCTCCAAAGTAATATATAGCGGCGACTTAATTACGTACTTGACAAATATTCATAATTTATAATGCATTATGAATGTCGTGGTATGAATGCAGTGGCTGTGTCAATGAATCGATGGTAGTTTTGAGTTCTAATATTATATTGGACAGTTTTTTTTTTATTGTAGATAGGTAAGCATTTGTTAATGTCAGGTTCTAGCTTTCGCCCGTATATGGCATGGTAAGCAAAGGGAATCCAGTGTTATAACACTCCGTTCGCGTCACTTTGCACCGCATTATGCCCGCACTTTTAATTATATCCTTCCGGAATTTGGTTGCCTGGAAGAGATCACTTGTAGTGATAAGGCCGCCTTTGTGCATTTTGTTTTAAGTATTTATTGTATTGTATCTTTTTAAGTGTGCAATAAAGATTTTTATCTATCTATCTATCCGTTCTCCACGTTCCACCCAATTTTCGAGGTGATTTTATTAAGAAAAAATTTAGTATTGTAACATTAGGATATAATTAGGATTAATATCATCAAAAAATTAAAACATATTTTCATAGTACAACCACGAGGAGTATCACGCCACTCAACACACTACTTGGACAATGGAGTATCTTCACACTAGACTTCCACTGCCTGCACTGCCGTTTAAGGTATACAGCGTGAAGCTATAAAAATAAAAAGATATAAAAAAGGAACCTTTAACGCTATCCTTTGTTCGACTTGAAATTTTATATAAAGATAAAATTGACCAAAATACTATATACAATATGCATGAAAATGTAAATTTATGCAAAAATGTTGGAAATCTATATGTTAAATTTAATGAATTTCTTTGAAAGAGAATTTTAAATAGACCCAATCTGTGCCAATAAGCTATATTAAGGATCGGACGGTAGGTATACCATGAGTTAAGGTAAAGTTAGGAGACTGGATATAATAATATAACTCAAATCAAATACTTTAAAATAATGCTAATTGTAGTTATTTAATTATTCGATCTTATTAAAATGAATAGAAACTTTTATATTTAAATTTGTTTATTTTGTGTATTTTATACAATAAATAATTTCGCTACTCCTAGCTCTAAGTGCAGGAAGACCTGATTCAATTTGTTTTTATGTTTGGTCTATTTATCGACGAAGGCTTTAGGTTATATTATATAACGTTATTATATTTTGATGTTTAAATTTTAGATGCCAGTTGTGGCTCAGGGGCACTTAAGAGTGATGTAAACGTGACAGGTTGTGGATTCGATTCCTACTCGAGGAAATGAAATATGTAATATTATATTATACTAGCGGACGCGCGCAGCTTCGCTTGCATATTTAGGGGTGACTTCTAATAAGCCATGAAACATGTGTTGAATTAAATACTCTAATAGTTTGAATTTCAAATTTTATAAAAATTGGTCCCGATTTAAAAAAAAAATCTATACGGGGTTGAAAGTTTTTCAACCCCTTATTTGCACCCTTAGGGGAAGAATTCTAGAAAACCATGAAAAATGTGTTCAATTAAATACTTTTAAGAGTCTGAATTTCAAATTTTATAAGAATCGGTGCCGATTTAATTTATTTTCCATACAAACTTTCAACCCCTTATTTGTACCCTTAGGGGAAAAATTCTTGAAAACCATGAAAAATGTGTTCAATTAAATACTTTTAAGAGTCTGAATTTCAAATTTTATAAGAATCGGTGCCGATTTAATTTATTTGCCATACAAACTTTCAACCCCTAATTTGTACCCTTAGGGGAAAAATTCTTGAAAACGTTGAAACACGTGTTCAATTAAATACTTTTAAAAATCTAAATTTAAAATTTTATAAAAATCGGTGCCGATTTAATTTTTTTCCATACAAACTTTCAACCCCTATTTCGCCCCTTTAGGGTTAAAATTTTTCAAAATCCCTTCTTAGTGGATGTCCAGATTACGAAAGTAAACATCTGTCCAAATTTCACGTTTCTACCATTAGCGGTTACGGCTGTGCGTGCGTCTTACCTCAGTCAGTGAGGACAAGTCCTTTTATATATA
>JAKRZM010000506.1:298989-315791 GCA_036379175.1 Heliconius cydno galanthus | reverse complement strand
TTGTGGTACCCTGACGTAACCCGGGGATTCTTAGCACCCCCCTTCGCACCGTTACCATGGCCGGTACCGTGGCCAGGAATAGTGTGAATACCGGGAACTGGGGGCCTCGTTTTGTGGTCGTCGCTCATCAAGGGGAAATTGCCGTAGTCACCACGCTTGGCATGCGGGTTGGTGACCGCAGTGGCTAAAATCTTTTCGCTAATGACGCTGCTGCCCGACATCAGGATTAGAATTTTAGATTTTAGCATTCGTATGGTTATACCGCCATAGTTTCGGTCGCCAGAGCCTCGTTCGTAGTCTAGCAGGGTGCACCACGTGCAGGTGAGGTTGACAGTTGGGAGCTTGAGATGGTAGACAGCCCCCCTTACACCCTATAATTAATAGTATTATAATTCTAAAAAATCGTTTTAAAATATTTTTCTTTTGTCCCAAATAATTCATGCATTCTAGACAATCTATCCGAAGCACTTATAATTTTTAATATCGTTCCCTAAAAGCGTAACGAAGACAGGTGGAGTAGATGATGTTCTGAATGATCGGTACGAGAAAGCAGTAAAGATTGATATTTTATTAATTTTATGTGATTTTTTAATATGACTTTATATAAATTTTGTAAGAAACTAAGGAGCTTCGTTTAAGTTTTATATTAAAGTATTAAAAAATATTTAGAAAAAAGAAAACAAACATAACCCACCTCAAATTATATTTTAAGTCAGGAAAATCTTTAACCAAACAAGAATCTCTTGGCTATATCAATTTTTGCTTAGAAAAACCTCTTCCGTACTGTACCGGTTAGATAATAACGTTTACGTTGTATACAGAGCCCTTACGGTCTGGTGATCAAAGAAATTGGAATAGCGGACATCGATCTTGGTCATATATCCTGTAAGGTTGATGAAGCAGTTTACATAATCATATACTTTACACTTGTTGCTATAATAGAATAGACTAGTTTTAGCTGCGACTTCGCTCGCGTGGTCATCAACTTTACGCCGTATTCCGCACACTGCAGGGTAGGCAGAGGGAACTCAGTGTTAAGACATTCCGTTTCTTACTTTAAGCTTTAAAGTGGGGAACGGAGTGTTTTAAATGAAAATATCTAAGTTACGTTTAGACGGAAGTATCTTTCCACCCAATTGTATAAACGTTGCGTGTAGAGTGGTACAGTTCACATTGTCTATCAGAGCGCAGAAATGAAAATAATTTAAACACAATCATTCCAGTAAATCCCCTGAGAGGGGAATGGAGCCCACAAATATCGCGTTTATAGTGCAGACGCTGTCCCACTGCATCACTACGACCTAAATTGCTCTAGCTAACTAAGTCATATAAAACTTTCTAAACCAATTTTCTATATAAATCAAAATAAATCTGATAAAAAAAACCAACTATTCTGCGAGCATACGGGTATCATCTGAAATTTACGACAAGTAAAAACAAGAAGAGAGAACAAATAAAAAACAGTACAAGTTTTCCTCATAGCAAAATCATGTATCGTGGAGGCGAAAGTCCACAAGAGTTTGACCTTCAGATATACATACGTACGACTATATAGATATCCTCGATATGAAACTGCTATTCCAAAATATTTGTGACTTAATTTAGCGAATGTAGCGTATAATTTTTAGTGTAGGTACATTTAAATGGCTATATTCATGGTGAGGCGATTCGATTCCCGCTTGGGTGAATTAATTATTTTCAATTCCTTGCTCTGGTAACAAGATGTAGCGGAATGTTGATTTTCGCCACTCAACAAACTGTCTCGAAAATTGGAGGGAAAATGGAGAACGTAGTATCTTAATCTCTTTCTTAGTTCTATCTTGTCTCCGCTTAACCGCCTATACGCTGCTCTGAATGTAATGTAAAGCAAAAAAGTAAAAATAGCATACGGAAACATAGTATTTGAATTTAAATTACACAATTGATGTTTCAGAAACTTATAATAACCATAAAATAAGTTAAAAGATGTCGAAATCACTGACCGACCTTTCAATTTCTTTTATATTACTATGTGTAAATATTGTACATGTTACTCGGGCCTCGTTAGGTTAGATTAGTAAGTGTATGGTCCAAACAAAATAGTAAGAAATAAAAATAATCGGAAAATAAGAATTGCAAAACAGTAAATTACTAAGCATTCGTCGATGGGGTTTCTGTAACAGTTTCAAGTTTAGAATAGGATATCTCTTTTGCACTTTACACTTCATCTATACATATAAAACTGATTCGTCATTAAATAAGACTGATAATGCACACAAGAGACATATGGACGTAATAAGTTAAGTGGTTGTAAGGGGAGGACTATAAAAGATTTTTTTTAATTCCTTCGAAAACAGAAACAGCCATTGCTATTTGCATTTTTTATTTTACATCTTAATATCAACGCAAGCATAGTTGTGACTGACGACTAGTATTACATAAATTTTTATTCCCTATAAAAATTCTCTTATAAATTTATCAAATAAACTTCAAATACAAATATACTTAACAAGGATTTTATCTGCACTTACAACCCTGCAATGCCAAATAATACTTCCATGAATGTGGCATAAGTTAAAGGAAAAAGCGAAAAATGATATACAATTTTTTTAGCTTGACGCTTTATCAAAGCAAATTGCAGGGTAGGCAGAGGGAACCTAGTATTAAGACACTCCGTTTTCCACTTTCTGCCGAATTCTGGAGGCGGCGGCATTGTGTGATGAATAGCGGAACTCAACGCCGCGCTTTGCCTCAACACAAGAGCGAAGAAATGAAAATATAAATGTAAATAAATATTTTACTTCCTCGAGTGGGGATCAAACCCACCACCAGTCGCGCATATAAGCCTCACGCTGATTTATTAACATAGGAAAATAGAAAGATTTAGGTATGAGCTCGTACTTCTCCGATTATTATTTTATAGTAAATCGCTACTAGTGTATCCCAAGTACTATACTCAACAAGCCCGCTCGACTGAAACGTATTAACTGCCTAATCGGAAGGAATTCTCTAATAAGAACCAATCTCAAATACCTTACACATAAATTGGAGAAGCCATTGTTTTTATTATAATGGTTAGAAATATCTTTTATATAAGATCTTTTTTTATCATTTATCTCCATGAATCTTCTTTCTCTTCTTGTCTACTCAACACGCAATGTCTCGAAAATTGAGAGAAAAGTAGACCAAAGAATGTCTTAATATTTCTCTCTCTCTGTCTCTCTCTCTCTCTACACAATTTTAAATCTCAGTAGACAATGTTAAATTTTAAGTAGCGACCGAAACGCGACTTCATCCACTTAGACTTTTTATTATAATATAGCCAAATTACACAAAATCTTCAAATTAATTGTACGATATATATTAATCTGATATATAAACTATACTACAGTAAAGTTTTACCTAAATCCATTCAGAAGTTTTTGCGTGTGTATGGAACAAACATCAATCCTTACAAACCTTCAAATTTATAATATTAGTAGGATTCTACGTATCGAAGTGTAAATAATAATTGAGTATCCTAACAGTTAATATTCTATTTCCAGACAGTAATATATATATAGATTGATTATTATATATAGATTTTATTTATACATGATATTTGCAATGTCTAATTTTCAATCTATTTTCAATTACTCGAGATAGCTCTACCAAATGGATATAGCCTTTATACGATTAGATTAGTTAAGCTGTTAATAGCTCTCTTAGTGTTGTTATAATATATTTAAATGCATAAATGAAGTTAATATGTTCATTTCCCGTTGAAAGATATTTTGTTATAAAAAAAAGAGTTTTATAAAATGTAATGTAAATAATGTAGTTAATCTTTATTACCGATTTTAGCAAAAAATATCTTATGTAGAAATGTAAATAGTAATAATGAATTATTTACATTTCTACGTAAGAGAAAGCGCAGCGTTAAGTTCCGCAACTCAACACTCTAAACCTCAAATTGAGGTATAAAAAAATATTTTATTTCTAAAACGAATTTAATATAAGGAAACTAACATTACAACGAAATTTAGTCGCGTAATCCAACGTAAGTCATATTTATTTTCAATTACTTGCAGCGCGCTTAAGCCGCATGCTTTTGTTTAATATTCCATATTCCACAAGATAATATAGAAATGTATATATTAATTATAAACTTGTAATATATTACACAAAGAGGCCGACAGTACTCGCAAGTTAATTACCTTGCAAAGTCAGCTACATTAAATGCTTATAAGCATTATTTTCCCCAAGTTTGGAATATTTTATTATATGTTGATCTACGCAATGCCTGTGAAATTAGGTAAAAAGTGGAGAACGGAAGTGTCTTAATGAGAACGGAGTGTCTTAACACTAGGTTCCCAGGTTCCTACTGTCTAGCCTTTTATGAGCAGGATACAGCGTGAAACTAAAAACAATGTTGATCTAATTCTTTAAATTTACGTACGTTTCCATGGCAGGATAAGTAGATGGAATCTGGTGCTGGGACACTCTGTTCCTCATTTTCCGCAAAACTTTTTCAAAACTTTGCAAGTGAAGTGGCGGAACTTAAAGTGAAGCTTAAGTTCATTTTGCCAAAGCGAGTAAATGAAAATAACTCACTGACAATAACTAAATGACTTGACCACTGCCAACATGGCATCGAATCTAATTGTATTAAAAAGTATCGAAGTAATGTATAACATCTCTTAAAATACACCAGAATCGTAAAGTTACAAAATTAAAATGAAAAATTAACGCTTTTCACTGCATACAGCTGCAATAGTAGAGAGAATCTTAGGTAGAGTCAAGAAAATCAAATCTACTAATCTACTTTCCATTTGAATTTAAGACATTACGTTGTCGTATAACCCAACGCCACTCTTCATCTTACTAAAGCACATTCACATCATCGTCCTACTGCACCGCCTGCCTCGTAAGTCAATATTGAAGTAAAAAAAACAAATATCAAGATACAAATACAATTTCTATACAGTTTCAATTTACGTACGAAGCATAGTTCAGCATTGGAATCAATCAAACTATTGTGCCTCGAGCAAATAGGAAATGTATAAAATGCAAGATTCTAGTAAATAGCTTTTGGATAGACATAATATATTCTTCATATTATTTTTATTTTTATATTATTGTGTATATTTAAAATATCGATGATAAACAAGAAAACACCAAAATTTTGGCCTCGGACTCTAACTTGCACCTCTTGGAAACTGGTGCACGTTTGAGTCCTTGTTTTAACCGGATTAATAGCAAATATTTTGTTAAAATAACTAGAAGGAAGAAGAGGACTGGAGGAAGGTCACGTAAAAAGCATGAGGACCCCCCGAAGGGCATGTATGAATAGATTGATGACAGTGGACGAGGCGAAAGAGGTATGTAGAGACCGTAGCGTTTGGCGCTCCGTTCTCTCTGACTACAACGCTAGGAATAAAGCGTGAAGTTAAGTTAAGTTAATAACTAGAATATCTAGAAGTCCTGAAAACCAAAGATCTTAATTATAGAATTAACTATAAATATAAATAATACAAAGCTGTAAAGCTTATTAGGTCACACGTGATAATCTCTTGAACTAGAGTTTTAAATACATAGCTAGACACTGTATTACGTCATTTAATTAATTTAAGCAATGCACTAATAATATATAATGTCTCATATACAGTCTTTAGTTATATCCACTTACCCACGCACGAAGATGCTAGTAAGGCTATTTTAATAAACCTAAAAGTGTATATCAACATTAATATAATATGTCACTTTTGTTATTTTAAGCTAAACTGTTCAAGCGTCATTACCACAAAAACAAATATTGTACTCCTAATGCTTCAAAATTAATAGAATTTTATATGAAAGTAGATTAGTTCTAGAAATAGACATTTCTATTCTACAGTAATATATTTTTGTTATCACCTGATCTCCTGTCATTTAACTGTCAACGAACGAACGAGATCTATTAGATAAAGTAATAAATTAAACGATTGACGCTATCGTGGCTTAGTTGGGTACTAGTAGTAAATATTTAAAGCGAGGTAGGCAGAGAATAGATTTTTTAAGACATTGCTTGTTGACTGGCGAAATTCAACGCATGCCAACGATCCGACGGCCTCTAGTAGTGGCAAGACACTACGCTTTCACTTTTCACCAGCTTAGATTTATTGGTGGAACTCAATAGATAGAGTTAGTAATGAATATGTCATAATTATTTTATATTGATAGCTAAAATTTGTACTTTCACACAGTTATCATAATATGTTTATTTTGGAAACATTGCGCAATTGTTCGCGGAACTTAACGCCTTGTTTATCTTACCAGTTGCCACAGTTCTCTGATTTCTACCCAATTTTCAAGACGTTATGTATATAATAACTGGATTTAACCCTGCACTTTGTCTTAGAGCAGGACATGAAAATAATTTATTCCATTAAATGGAAATCAAGCATCACGTTTACAGTCAGACGTTGTCCTATTGCATTTGTCTTAGAAGGAATTAGAAAGGAAGGAACCCTGGGAATTACTCCAAATGGAAATCGAATTCAAGTTCATCGTATACGACGAGACTTAAAGACTAAGTAAAAAGGCAGCAAGTATTATGTAGATAAACATAATTTGCTGTTATTATTTACTTTACTTTTACACCGTACTGAAAGGGTTTCGTTGTTTTTGTTCTAAATATAAGCTATAAAGATGAAATTAACGTAGAACTTGATTTTGAAAAATTGAAACTGAACTTTAGTTGTTTATTATTTAAATACTAAAGTATTTTTAAAAAATTAAGCACGAAGAAGAAGAATATTACAAGAAGTTATTAGAAGTATGCAGGTCCCTACATATAACTTTCGTATAATTTGCCTAGCATCCTAACATCCTTTTTAAAATAGGCAGAGGGAGAGCCTAGTGTTGAGACTCTCCGTTTTCCACTTTCTGCTGAAGTTTCAAGACATTGAGATGATTAATTCCCTCAAAATCAAACCCACAACCAGCGCGTTTATAATCACACACTTCCACTGTGCCATGATGGCCTCAATTCATTCTTTATTCAAATAAGCTATAATAATAACCATAACTAGTAATAATAATAACTATAACAAGCACTTTTAAATTATAAAATAAGCACCGATACGGAAGGCAGATAAGCCTCACTACAGCAAATTGTAAATTCAAATCAATTTTTTTACATTTATATATTTCATGGGCTCATTTATAGGAATTACGGTGCGCGGTTCGTTATGTATATAGTATTATAGATATAAAATTAAGAAAATGTTCAAATGTATTAAAAATAGGGTTTTACCTTGAAAAGGAGAAATAAAAAATAATTAATTCCTCCAAATTTGCACACAGCGTCTACGCAATAGTTGAGGGTTCGATTCCTACTCGAAGGAATTTTTTTTTTAATTAACAAGTAACAAGACAAAGTGTGGCATTCAGCTCCGCCACTCAACGTGCAATGTTTCTACAATTGGGCGATGCGTGCAGAACGGAGTGATTTAACTCTATGTATAGGAGGAGCTACAAAAAAGAAATGAAACCTTTAACCACGTAAACTTTACCTGTAATCAAGGCTATTGTCTACATTGTTGGTAACATTCATCAGTTAGCGCTAATAGAATTTCCTCCTATTCAATAAGAAGAATTCCGAGAACCAAACTAAAAGGGGATTTAATTAAAAAACTCAATGAAGGAACGTGAAAAAAAACTCTCGAGAACTTCCGTTTCTGAGGTTTCTGGTGAGAATAGTTGCAAAATAAAGATAAATATCGCATTTTCCTACGACAAAAATTACGAAAATTAATTAATCTGCTTTTATATTCTTTTTATGGGGGCAGCAGAAATATATCATCACGATTCTTGAGATACAGCCAGTTGACCGACGAACAGACACACAAACAGGCAACGGAATCTTAGTACTAGAGTTCCATTTTACCTTTTGAGTACGGAACTTTAAAAAGCTGTTACTAAATACAAGTAATTCTAATTCTATCAGAGAGACTTGATGTTCTCTTTAATAGGGTCACATAGCACGCAAAGCTCAGATTGTTACTTTGACAGCTATTTGACTATTGAAGCGATAGAAATTAAATACTTGGTTTGTATTATAGTTATTTATTTATCTTTTTTTTTATTTAAAATATTTTTTTTATATTAAAAGGCCAGTCGTGGCATAGATGCACAAAGTGTGATTGTAAACGCGACTGGCTATAGGTTCGATCCCCACTCGAGGAAATGAAATGTTTATTTAAATTTATATTTCCAGAATTCGGCAGAAAGCAGGGAGCAGAGTGTCTTAACACGTTCCCTGTTACCCTGCTGTGCGCGGGATACGGCGTGAAACTGATTTTTATATTAAAACGATTTTATCATTTTTAAAGTATTAATTAATCAATTTTATAATAATCGGCCTCAAAAAATAACGTACACACATTTAAACGTTATGAGAAAACGACGCTTAACCTTGAAATCAATTAATGTTTCGTTTAAACAGCTCAATTAAATTAAATATAATTTTTATCCCCTCATAAAATACTAAGTAAAGATTAAATTTTAAATAATTTCTAAGTAGAAATGGAGCAAGCGACCATTATGCGGTTAGCTAAGCGTAAGCTCGAAACTTCTTAAGACATTTATTTGTTGGCCCAACATAGCCAACGTGCGGACCAATAAGAATACAAAACTTTATAAAACGATTTCTCCACATTCTATTCATGTTTAAAACATTCTAATCTGCGGAACCTAACACCGCACTGCCATATGTTACCATAACTAAGATATTTCTCCTAAAACAGTATTGAACCCAGAACCGTCGCGTTAACAGTCATATACTGTTCCACTGAGCTTTTATGTCTTAACTCAGTCTTGTCTTCAGAGATAGTTGCTAAACCTATTCACGACTAAATGCTATCCCATTAAAGTATCTATTATACATGACGCCTTAACTATGGATATATAAGCGAAAATCGCTTTTATGCCGTTAGGATAACTCGATGAATAATTATTCGGGTGTAGTATAATTATTCAGGTCCTAGTGTTAACACTAGGTTTCCCAGGTTCCCTTTGCCTGCCCTGCTATATTCGGGATACAGTGTGTAACTGAAAAAAATCCTTTAATTTGATACCTTTACTCCATTTCGAGTTAAATGGTCTTAATGCACACCCAACAAAGTAATCCTATAAGGTTCCCGTTTTTTCTTTCTGAAACACGGAACCTTAAAAAAAGGACTTCTGTGAGAGTCAGAAAAAAACAATAAACTCACCATATTCTTTTTATTAACTTGAAGGAGAAAAGTGAGATAGAAGCAAAAAAGCAATTTTGAGGCCTTTCCTACAAACTATAGTCCCAACGGCACATCATGTCCTCAGACCCAAAAGCTGTTACTTATAATTTATTATAGTGCTTACTTTATTATTTATGTTATGTTGGTTCATGAATTATGTTCAAATGGTCCCCATTTCAAAGGAAATTATCTTTGAAACACAACAAGCTCTAGTTAAAATGTTAAATTTCTAGTGGTTGATAGTTTGATTCTTGCTTTAGTCAATTTTTCCTTTACATACGTACAAATACTTACAAACGAACTAACCTGCCTTGTATTAGTGACACGCTTACCTAGACAGCCGATGACAAGATTGAAATCGCATATTCCATTTCGATATACCTTGATCTTGCTTTCCATCCTTTCTTCATTCGCTTTCTGATGTAGAACAAATGATTCCATTACAAAAAATAACAATTTCCAAATATGAACTACTTAAAAACGGTATCGTCATACATAGGGGTGAAATGGTAGGTATTGAGGTTCCCTACCCTTACAACCGTACAACCATAACAAATATCGATCGAGATACTTCCTGTATACATATCAATTTTTATATTAATCAAAAAAATAAAAGAAAAGTGACTGAACACTAGGTTATCTCTGGCGCAACCTTAAAAACAATATAACAAAAAATACAAAATTTAATTTTTTAAAACGCAAAAAAGCGAAAAAACAAAAAAAAACAAAAAAAAAGAATAAATACAGCAACACATTATTTTAATGATATTTGTATGCGGATGAAAAATTGAATTTCTGATTTCCATTCAGATTATTCCATGCATATTGATGTATGTATGTATGCTTTACATTAACATTAGGCAGAAAAATTTAACAAAAATGTTTCTTTAAAAAACCTCGCCTTGGAGTATGGAGATCACTTTCAAGATTAAATGAAAATATTTAATTTTGCTCTGTAACGCCGTTTTGACGCAGTTGTGATGTATTTGAATAAGTGAGAAGGAATTTAAATCCCTCTTGGGGAAATATTATATCTCTAAAAGAGAAGGAATAGAAAGCTTATATTAAAGATGGCGTTAAATTTCAATACTCAACTCGTAATGTCTCAAATTCCGGTGGATATGGAGAAAGTCTGATACGAGTGTCTTACTACTATAGGTACGCAACGGCCAGTTGTGGCGCAGGGGCACAAGCGGGTGACTATAAACGCGACAGGTTCTGGGTTTGACTCCCACTCGAGAAAATAAATATTTAATATTCTCATTTCTTCACTCTGGTGTCACGGAAAAGCGTGGCGTTGAGTTTCGCCACTCCAGAATTCGATAGAAAATGTCTTATAACACTAGGCCCTCTCTGCCTACTGAAACTAAGCAGAAAAAAAATCAATAGGTCTTATATAGGACATGCAAAGTAAAAGTTAAGAACGAAACATTGTAAAAAAATTATTAAAATTAAAAGGCATGAAGATCAAAATTATAAAGTAAAAGCGAAATATTCTAAAAATTTTAAAGGGGAAATAAATTATAATTACCATTTTGAGCGGAAAAAATTAATATGCGTCTCATTTTAATGGTAAAAGGTTTAATAATTAGGATCTAAGGCACGAAACAATTAACCAACAAATCACCGTGGCTTTGTATAGAAATGCGGTACAACAATGGACTGACCTGTGCTTATAGAACGCTATTATACATGTAGGACGTAGGTGTTCCCAAATAACTATGCTTACATCGTTACTCTTCCTGTGATAAAATTACTTTTACCGTCTATAGAAACACATTTATAAAAAAACTTTTCAATACTAATAAATCGTCCTCATGGCAGCCTGAAACACAGGGAATCCTAGATCAGGCGTCATTTTCTATTCCATCTAAAGAAATTGTTGCCGTGCAAGAATATAAGTCATAATTTTGCTAAATAAATTTCTGAATATACTTTTATTAAATTAGAAAATAAATTTTATATTTTTAAATATAAATTATTATAAAAAAATACATTTCAAAATATTAAAAAAACACTCTTCCGAGGGCGAGACAAGGGTCCAAGCCATCGGTGGCTAGGGCTCCAGAGAGAGGAACCTAAATAAATTATTATTATTATTATCTTTATATATTTTCATACTTAACTTTCATTTTTCGAAATAAAATATTCTTCGAAAATTGACATTGGATTCCCCCACGCAACTTAAACAAAAACCAATCAAAACCAAAAAAAACCCTCCAAACATTAATCCAATATAAAATAAAAGTCCACAATCAACAACTTAATTACAAAACGTAACTTGAGTTAAGGAAAGTCACTCCATCTACATAATGCTGGGTAACCGCAAAGTGTCCCTGAGGCCACATTGCTATAGAGGCATTCAGTCCAGAACTTATCTTCTAAATTAGTACAAAGCCATATCCCAAGAGTAACTGCTATCTTCCTTTTCTATTTTTCTTATCTTCTATTCCTTTCCTTCAATAGTAGGTGGGAAATCACGCAACCTTTTTTTCGAGCAGGCTTGCGCACATATGAAATACTATATGTATTTTATATATGTATTGTATTTTATAATTTATTGAAACATTTTAGATCATACCATATGGGGTAAAAATATCCTTTATCATTTCTCTCTGTTACTCTATCGATCTTTCAATCATTCTGTATGTTGTCTATACTTATATTAAAAGCGTAACTGATCCATGAAAGAATTTTTTATTGATGATGCTTAACAATGTAATATAAACCAAAACAATATTTTTCTTATTTTTTGCCTACTTGTCGGTTTGTTTGCTACGTATAAACGCACAGACATTTTAACATTCAGATTTAAGACATTTAGTCCAGTGAAAAGTGAAATTTTGTGAAGATGGATATTTGTTCCACTTTCATGCAAAAACTAGTAAACCTATTTGGATGAAACTTTTAGTAATAGAGCCTATATATCAGAATAACATATGAGCTAAAATTTATATACAGATTTCGTATATATTAGTTATAATATAATAATAAGTTTAAGCGAGAGAAGCCGTGTGTGGGTAGCTAGTATTAAATAACCGCAAAGTTTCCCTAAGGCAACATTGCTATCGAGACATTCAGTCCAGAACTCACCTTCTAAATTAGTACATAATCCCTAGAGAACTGCCTTCCTTCAAACGCTTTTATCTTCCCATATGTCCGTATCGGCTTAATTTTGTTGGGTCAAGCGAAATGGAAATGCGGACGAAAGTATGAAAGTTTCTCTTTAATTTTCGAGCTTAATTAGCTCGAATCAGTAAGATAATGAGATAGGTTGTGTGTACAATTGATTTTAAATTAAGTTTTTCTTTTTAATATTTACTATAATAATATTGGAAAACGGTTATATTTTTTTCCATTTGGATAAGCTCGACATTGGGTTTCACCAGTCAATAGGTAATAATATGAAAAATGTATAGAGAAAATATTTTTTGTACTGTCTAAACCTCAAATACATGACAGGTATTCAAAAATAAAAAAAACAAGACAAATTAAATTCTGTTGAAATTTCTAGTTGAGTCAGTTGTGAAAGCTTTTGAATCAAAAAATAAAGTAAAATCGGTAACGTATGGAATTGATTTCAAATGAATGTTTTATAGCGTTGACTTTAAAAAAATATATTTTTGTTTCCACTATGTATTTGTTTAGTTTTAATTAACAACAAATACTCTTTGTTTCTAAAAGTAGTTAATAGCGCTTACGCAATTTAAAAGCAGTTTTCGATCTGTCACGGAACCCAACGCCAAATGGTCCCGTTTTCCACTTTCTGGCCAACATCTCAGACATTAAGTACGGCGTGGCGGAACTGAACGCCATGCTTTCTCTTCACTCAATCTTGATATTAAAGTAAGAAAACAAATACCTCATATCTCCGCGAGGTACTTGAGCCCACAACACAGTCAAATATTGTGACGCTGCCCTCGATTTATTTATAAACATCTAATACAGATGAAGACAGTATATTTTAATATACAATATTATTGTGTCGATAATATATTTCTTACCGATCAATCTCCTTCTTTTGTTTTCCATTTAACTTGACATTAGGAAAAGGATTTGTACTTAACTGACAATCAAAATGTAATAACCAAATAACTGAACAGAATTCTGCTTACCTTTAAAATACAAAAAGTAATCTTTATCATATAAAGACTCAATATAAACATGGTTAAATATAACTCATGGTTGTAGGAATTGGGGGCCCAGGTCGTCCGTTCCCATCCGAGCCTTAGTAGTAATAATCTGGTGTCCACCTCAGAATTATTACCAATAAAAAAAACAACCCCCAACAAACCCCTTACACGAGAATATCAGTTCATATTTAAAATCAAGGGCCCCCCAGAAAATATCCTTAGATACGCCCATGCTGTAACTTCTAATAACTACAAACCACATTAGCTAGACAACACATGCATTGTGAGGACATCTTTTCATTAAATGATTCACAAAAAGTTATAGGGATGACACCATAATGGCCCCCTTAATTCCCTTTGCGGCCTTTACACGGCATTTTGATACTGGAAAATTGTTTTTTCCGTGATTCTCTATATTGGGTAAGATATTTGTATAGATCTCGCGATGAGAGTTTACTCGAGGTGTGATTACGTAATTTATTTATGTAGAACATTGTTTGTGCAAATGTTGCCTTTTCTCATTTCTGTGGTATAAGAAAACATTTTATTTCCAGCTTCACATTTTTTCTCGCACAGTACGATAGACAGAGAGATCGTAGTGTTAACATACTCCGTTCCTCACTTTATGCTCGATTTTCATTCAATGCATTGCGTTTTGCATGGCCAGTCGGAAAAGGAATTATTTTCATTTCACCGTTCTAGTAACAGTGAATCTAAGTCTATGTAGGTCCCCTTTGCCTACCTTGCATGATACAGCGTAAAGCTAAAAAAAATTAAATCCACGACCATGTACAATGAAAAACACCTGAAATACATAAACAATATTTATATTCAATTTCCACCCTAATATAATAAAGACAACAAAGAAAACACTAACTAACTAACTAACATTGAAAATTTTCGCTATGAAATCTAAAATTTAATAGAATAATATCAATTTAGTCAGCAAACAACACCTCTGTTTGGCCGGGGATACTCCATTAGTGTTTTGCAGGAGCTGAAAATTTGAGGGTACCTATTAAAATTCGTTGATCAAGCTTTTAACTAGAATAATAATTATTGTTATCGCATACTCCAGACCGTTTCGTTGTATAGGGTAAGTTAGTTAAGTTTTTGGATATATTTTTGTATGTATGTAATATTGTGTAAGTTAGAAAATATAACCCAAATAATACGTTTTGGTAAAGTTGATATGATTATAACTAAGAATCGAGATTGAATCGTAGTTTTTTTTACTACAAGTATATAAAAATAGTTTTAATATATGTATATATTTTAAATATAAATATACAGGAATCTAGACTGACTCATAAAAATATTTTTAATAGAAAAGAAAAATCTTCTAGAACACAGAATCCTTGCAGAGATCATAAATATATTAAAGAACTGATGACAGTGAAAAATTGTAGGACTATGTACAGTCTTTGGCACGTTGAAAATTTTATGAAAGAGACAATCAAAGATAGAAAAATATATATATAAAAAGGAATTAAAATTCAAACTTAAGGACTCGACACTTAAAAGGCTAAAACGAATTGATTGACGTAAGAATCATCAAAATCAGTTGCCCACTCACTTTACGTTGCGCAGTTGGTTAAAGAGGAGAAGCCAGGATGCTTGACCAGAGTTAAAGAACAGTATAATAATTAATTTTACCACCGAGTATCTTATCGTGGCAATTTTTAACATTTCCCCATTGCAATCGCAAGACAACAGTGCAGTTAATTGGCTTAATGGAATGAAAGAACAGCCAGACCAATTAAGGTATACAATTTTTATTATTGAATTTTAGTTTCTGCTCTATGGAATTGTCCAGGATATTATTTATTAAGTACAGGTTCGACTCTTGAGGCAATCTAACTGAAAAACTTCTTTGATTCTTAGCACACTTCACTCATTTAAAAACAGTATTTCTGCATGCATTGATATATTAAACTTATTGTTCTAAAAAGTTTAATTACATCGTTGTTGCACCAAATGAGCGACTTCATGATTAGATGCCAACAATATGAAGTCTTGGAGCCATAGATCAGAAAAAAATATGGAAAGGACAAGGCAAACTGTGGTTCACAAGCGTAAACAATTTTTATATATTTGAAATTTCTTGACGTCATTTCAATTGTAACATCCTATTCTTTAGAAACCAGTGAAAATTTAGAGCATATTTTGCATCACTTTTTTAGCAAATGTAGCAATGGTGACGCCACTACCGCTTTATACTCCTAATGGTTTTTTTATATAGCATTGAATGTGAAATATTCGAAATTTACATAAGCAATTTGCATGAAAACACCTATTGAAAATGCTTTCGATTACACACATCTGAACAAAGGACACGTAAATCATTCAAGGTTTAACAAAAATGTGGTACTGGAATAGATTTTTTTCCAGAAAATCCATTTTTTGTATAATCCCAAAGAATTTGTTGAAATAACATTATCTTAAATTGTATATATAAATGATTCGGTATTTTTTTTATATCAATATTCAATATTTGTGTAGATATGAGTGAGGCCGCGGTGGCGCATGGCTGTGACAGCATGTGACTGTAAATGCGACTTTTGTAAGTTCGATCCTCATTCCATTTACAATGACTATATTTAATTTAATAAGGCCGTCGTAGTGCAGGAGCATAAGCGTACGACTGTAAACGTGACAAGCTGCGGGTTCGATTCCCACTTGGGAGAATAAAATATTGAATATTTTCATTTCTTCGCTCTGGTAACCAGGTGAAATTCCGGCACTCAACACGCAATAACAAAAGAGTTCGGCGGAAAATGCGGTAAGGAAGTATCTGAATGGTGAACAGAGTGTCTTTACACTAAGTTCCCAGGTTTCTTCTACCTACCCTGCTATGTGCGGGATACAGAGTAAAGTGCTAAAGAAATAACATGAAGCTGCTTTTTTATAAAATTTCTACGTTTATTACATTTTCTCACAAGTACCAACTCCTAACTTCATACGACAATGTGCCATTATCAGGACATAAGGCTATCTGTCTTGTCTGATCCGGTTATGTCAAACTGTTATCATATTGGATTATGAGCGTCTTAGCCTAACGTGATTGGTCCATAAAGTTCACTTCTGTAAGCAGACATTATTATTATAGCATCAATAAAAGTGAACACTGTCAATATGAAATATATCAAAAAAAGGACTGCAAAATGGAAATGGAATAATTTATGACGAAATTCTTTTCAGGGTTCCGTATCTCTAAAATACAAAACGGAACCCTTATACCGTCGGCGCTTCAATTTAAACACGCATATCTACCTTTGCCCGTAATGTTATGTTTACATTATCTTTAATCTATCCTATCCTATCCTATCCTATATCTTATAAAACAAAGTCGCTTTTTGTGTCTGTCTGAACTTTCTAACTCTTCTTCTTCTAAACCACCCAACGGATTTGGATGCGGTTTTCACCATTAGGT
>JAKRZM010000506.1:261245-298090 GCA_036379175.1 Heliconius cydno galanthus | reverse complement strand
AAAAATGCGGGTTGCATTAGGGTTTAATTAATTTTCACATTATCTTAAGTGCTTTGCAAACATACATTACATGAATAATCCAGTAGTTAAAGCGGGCGAAGCCGCAAGAGGGTCGCTAGTTATCTATAATTTTTAAGTATGAAAATTACTTAAATACGAGTATTATTAAAATTTAAATTTGGATGACGACGAACATACGAGGCCAAAATTCTTCATTTCCTAATAAAGCCCAAATTAAATCTGCATAAAACATTATGCACGCTCATAACTCGAGTTAAACTTTACAAATATGCTTCTTTTGATATTCTCTAAAAGATTCACCGATAGGTTTTGCAAAGGCGTGACTTATCGCATCTATTCAAATCGACTTTTACTACATTTTCATGGAATATAAGAAATGCATACATATTTATTGATAGTTTCTTTTACAGCTAAAGCTGAGTAAACGCTGTATCACAGAGTAGACAGAGAGAACCTTGTGCTTAGATACTCCGTTCCCAACTTTCTATGCAATTTTCATGACATTGTGTGTTGAGTGGTAAAACTCAACTGTCTTAATAATTAGGCAGTGCATGTTTAACGATTCCGTTCTTATCACTAGGGTGTATCCCTCTGCCTACCGAGGTATCAGGCTGAAATATAATCAAGTTCTGGTTTATGTTCCCTAAGTATGTTCCCACAGAAAAAATCTAGCTTCTAAGTCAACGCAGTCAAAAAATACAAGCATTTATGCATCGTTCATCATTTGAATGAAATTCGCCACGTAGTCCATTCCGTTCCTACATTGAAAAAAATTGGCACAAAGTGTAAACTTACAATAGAAATAAAGGAAAAAATCCGAAAAAAATTGTTATCAATTAAACTATTACTATATTAACAATTACTACATAAAGAATAGCAAATATTGTGATTTTTTTTATTTAAATTTTCCTCGACTTTAAAAATTCTACCACCAGTAGCTCTCGAGCTACGAGAGCTATAGCTCGCACCTCGTAGACCGTAGCAATGGCCTACGTGACAGTCATCCTAAGGTAAGACGTATTCATATTATTCCCTCATTTTCGACGCCTTTTGAATCGAAAATGACTTTTATTTAAGTCGTTATGGAAAACTGAATTAAAATACCTGTTGAATATAGATGTTTAGTGGTGGAGTTAGTTATAAACTTATCAAAGTTTAATCAGTTCAAATCTGTTGTCAGGCAATGCAGTAAAAAACCAGCTTTACGTATTTTCCCGCAAGCCGTGGTATGCATAGATTTGGTGATAAATACTCTGTTTTCCGTTAACTGCTCGTATTCCAGACACTGCGTGTTGAGTAGCGGAATCTAACGCCGCACTTTATCTATGATAACGGAGAAATGAAAGTAAATTTATTTTCACTGTACCACTTCGCCAATTATCATTATTGAAAGGATAATAAACACAGAGGTAACCTATTCCTTCGCCTGCTTTGGATAACGGAACTCAACGCCGTGCTTTGCCTCGTGAAAATGTTAAATCTTTCATTTTCTTGAATAGAAATCGAACCCAATACCTATCGCGTTATAGTTCAATAATTACAACATAAGTGTTATACATATATATCTTTATTTTATTCTATTTTCTTCGTTAAAAAAATTCAAATCATTCACTACTTTATCCTTACAAAAGCCTTCGTCTTTAATGCGAAAGTTAAACACATTATCATAAAAATCAACATAAAACAACCTTCCAAGCCAGCCTTTGTCTAAACAAAAACTAGGTCTGAAGCAATTGACGTATAACAAAAAGGCTTTCTTATTAAGACTGAAACTGTTTCATTAAATTAGATCATTCTTCTAACTCGTTACGTGTTACAATCTCAAGATAATAGGGATTAGGGCTTATAGAGATAAAACATAAGGGGCGAGTAGAAATGTAATTAGGTTTTTGGATACATTTGTATCGCAGTTAGAGCGGGTTCATATCGTCATTACAGTCTAGAACATTTTAATATTGCGTGGTAAATATCTAGAGGCTGTCGTGGTGCAGCGGTACGATATCTAACTGTAGACAAAACAGTTGTGAATTCAATTCCCACTCGAGGAAATAACTTTTTTTTCATCTACGCTCAGGTAATAAAACAACGAAATGGAAAACGAAGTGTCTTGACACTAAGCGTAAAGCATAGATCGTTTTATCGATAAATTCTGAGGTAACTGAACTTAAAAAATACAGTCGAATTGATAACCCCTTTTTCTAACAGAAGTCGGTTTAAAATCTATATATATAAAAGGACTTGTCCTCACTGACTGAGGTAAGACGCACGCACAGCCGTAACCGCTAATGGTAGAAACGTTAAATTTGGACAGATATTTACTTTCGTAATCTGGACATCCACTAAGAAGGGATTTTGAAAAATTTTAACCCTAAAGGGGTAAAATAGGGGTTCAAAGTTTGTATGGAAAAAAAACTAAATCGGCACCGATTTTTATAAAATTTGAAATTTAGATTTTTAAAAGTATTTAATTGAACACGTGTTTCATCGTTTTCTAGAATTCTCCCCCTATGGGTGCAAATAAGGGGTTGAAAGTTTGTATAGGTTTTTTTTAAATCGTCACCAATTTTTATAAAATTTGAAATTCAGACTCTTAAACGTATATAATTAAACACATATTTCATGGTTTCCTAGAATTCACCCCCTAAGGGTGCAAATAAGGGGTTTGTTTGTATGGGAAAATTCTTAAATCGCCACCAATTTTTATAAAATTTGATATTTAGACACTTAAAAATATTTAATTGAACATATGTTTCATGGTTTTCTAGAATTTACCCCCTAAGGGTGTAAATAAGGGGTTGAAAGTTTGTATGGGAAAATTCTTAAATCGCCACCGATTTTTATAAAATTTGATATTTAGACTCTTAAAAATATTTCATTGAACACATGTTTCATGGGTTATTAGAATTCACCCTTAAATACGCAAGCAAAGCTGCGCGCGTCCGCTAGTATACATATATAAATATATACTGTACTATGCATACGAAATTTAATCATGTGGAAATGTTTAATTACTTTCTAAATCATATTTTCCCACTGAATATTATGTTCGATCAATTAACGAATTGACCACTTATAAAAAGTAGGTCAAAACTTGGCTTGATTGAATCATCAAAATAAACATTTTTCTTATATACATATGTAGGTATTTATGTGAGCATCGTGGCCCAGTGGCACAATGTCTGAACGATGGTTATGAGTTCAATCCTTATTCGAATTATATATTGAAATTTAAAATATATTATACATATTTTGCATACTTTATTTATTGGCGAACCCAAAACTTCACGTGTTCCTAAATATTTTGTAACATCGCAACAACGCATTTCACTAATAGTTATAATAAATCATAGAAGTCTAGTTCTCTAGTTCAAGAGCTTAAGTTAAGTTATTACGTTTCACTTAAACTTTACTTTGTTCCTTCCAACATTTTTCTTGTATCAGAAACTTTCATTTAAAAGAGAATTAATTGCTTAATAAAAGAAGAAAGGCCTTTGTATGTAGATATGAAGTATAAATAAAGGTTGTGGGTTTATTTCTAATTTCTTTTCATTCTTTCATTTCAGAGAAATTTCTTTCATTTGTAAGCGTGGGAAAGTTTATGTATTTTCTCAAACACTCTCTTCCGTCAACGAAACCATCCTTTTATTGGCCATCTAAACTGTTCTTAACCATGGCTTAAGAAAATATATTTAGCCGTTTTAAAATCAGCTCCTTTCTTAATTAACAATGACTGTTTATTATTTTAAAATTAAAGTTTAACTTGAAGCTTTATTTGTAGTATTGTAACTAGGATAAAAGGAGTGGCGAACAGAGAGAACCAAATACAACGGCGTCTCCATATCTCTTTCGTCATCTACGTCTTCATACAGTCCTCATGCTTTTTACGTAACCTGTCCCAGTATCATCCATACGATTCAGTTGCAAAGTTCAACCGAGATCTCCCCGTGCCTCTCTTACCACTTTTACTCATTTAAAAAAA
Organism: Heliconius cydno galanthus; assembly: GCA_036379175.1. Lineage (NCBI taxonomy): Eukaryota > Metazoa > Arthropoda > Insecta > Lepidoptera > Nymphalidae > Heliconius > Heliconius cydno. The sequence continues at coordinate 294,090 of JAKRZM010000506.1, read as the reverse complement.
AAAATGATTAATGGTTCCAACAAAATACTGAAAAAAATATATATTCACATTTAATATGTACCAAGACGGTATCTTACACTTAGTTTAAAAAAGAAACTGTAGTTCAAGCTAAAAGTTAAAATGTAACATTTCAAATTTCCAAGAGCAATCCGTCATGTCCGCCATATTACTTTTTCTAGTGTTTTTACTTCCACGTACCTCATAATGTTAGTTTCACTTCTAAACTTATGTTGGTATTGGAAAAAATAAAAATGTAAAAACAGTTTTATTTCTACGGTGTCGTCGTGCAGCGTTGTGGGTTCGATTACCACGCGAACAAGAAATTTGGTGAAAGAGAAAGTGCGGTGTTGAGTTCCGCCACTGAACACATAATGTCTAATGTTAATGTTATATTCGGGATACAGCATATTTTTTTAGATATAAATTTCTTATTTGCATATACCTTATTCTGCAATGATAGCATGAAATCAGCGTCAATGCTATGTTAGTTATTGAACAGTTACTATTTATTACTAGTTGACTATTTACAGTAATATTTGGTAAAACTTCTTGATTTGATTTTTTATCTCTAAATAATAAGTGAGTAATATGTGAGTAAGTGTAATATAATCATTCCACCAAACGAGCATCGAACCCACAACCAACCCGTTTACTATCCTACCGCTTCATGGTTTGTAGGAAATGATAATTTTAATTCAATTGTAATTTAGCTTCATTTATATTTTTTGCGAATCCCTAAAGAACTATTAATTAAAACTACGTATGAGACAGCCTTTTAGCTAATTACAGCGTTGATTTATTACATGTATGTCCATTTATTTCTATTAAATTCTATTCGAATGAATTTTATAGGTTAGACATTGTTGAAACTGTAGAAGAGTAAAATTTTACATTAATTGTATATTTTTATCTGTAGTCGAAAGTAGATAGATACATAGATAGATAGATAACAGTAAATTTACGAGGATGGTAAATTTATTTGAAATTTTCTTGATTATTATTCCTTATTATTATCCTTCCTATTAGGATTAGGACAACATCCCAGGAAGATCTACACATACATATATTAGAAACCGCAACTTTGTTTTTGCTTATCTACGAATCAGGCTAACAATAATAAAGAAACTATTAAGCTATTTAAAACGTCATATTTAAAGGCAAAACGTGACGTTAAGTTCCACTATTCTACACGCAACGTCGATAATCCACATCATTATGACAATTTTTCAGCTTCTCGCTTTATTACGCATCTAGCAGGCAGAAGGAGTTTAGTGTTAAGACACTCCCCACGCTTGTATCCCTGAACCACGACTGGCTTGTGGGCTATTCCACAGAGATATGAGATATTGGTATTGGCTGTAATATAATACAACGAAAAATGAAAATAACCTAGTGATCTCAGTAAATGCTAACTTTTAAACTAACATTAATATTTATTAAAAAATACATACGATAAAGCTTTTTAGCTAATTAACGTGTTGATTTAATATTAGTTCGTGCACCACGCTATTTGTTGTGGTATTTAATAACGAAAAATAGAAATAGACACGCTACTCTATCACAGACAAACTTAACGCTGTTTCAAATATAACGAAGTGTTATTTTTCTTCACGCTTCACGCTTTTTCCCGTATAATACTAGGCAGAAGGAACCCAGTGCTAAAACATATCGTTGTCTATTTTTCAAGATAAAACAAATAAAAAAATTAAAACTAAGAAAAAAAACATTTCCTTAGTGGGGATCGAACCCATAGTCATCGCATTAAAAACATGCTGCTGTACCACTACGCCGCAATCGCAAGTATTTTTTGCACTTTGACTGCTTAAAAGAAAGTTCTTTTAAATTTTAAAAGTATTACGAATGTGCGAACAGGGGGAAATTTGTTGCCCCCAGTGAGAATCGAACCCACATGACATTTTCGCACTATGCTAAATAACAATTCTATACATATAAAGCTAAATAAACACCTGTCAACCCCAAAAGTAATATTTTCAAGTGTCCCTCCCGAAATCCAAACTGATGGATAAAGCAAAGGGTTTTATTTAATTACGAGACTGCACCTGAGAGCTCGTTCCGTTTAATCCGTGTCCTAAATTATTTTAGATTTTGTTTTGTTTCGTTTTACTTCATTTAACAAATAATTTGAAGTCTGACTGTAAATGCGACGGTTGTGAGTTCGGTTCCTAGTTGGGGGAATGATCTATTTTACATTCTGATTATAAGATAACGCGTGGCGTTAAGTTTCGGTAATCAACACACAATATCTCGAAACTGGGCGGAAAATGGGAAATGGAGTACCTTGACACTAGATTCCCTCTACCAAACTCTATAATCTACAAGTTGTATTTTATTTTACTTTATAGATGCAACTCTCTTTTTTAAGTTATTATCATGTCACGTCATTTGGCTGTGAACGTGTTGCAGTGAAGCATTTTTTTTTAGCGTCACGCTGTATCCTAAAAACCCTTCGCCTACCCTGCTATGTACGGGATACGGCGTGAACTTAAAAAAACACAACTTAAATGCACAATTTATTATTTAAGATTTGAACATAAACCCGTTTTCTTTCAAGAACAGCTTTCAAGCTACAACCATCAGGTCCATTATTAAGGGAGATCAAATTCCACGAAGCTCACGTGATAAATGGCTCGAGATGCTATAGTTAATTTCTGCTGTACACGATACTACTGTAATTGTACTAAATATATCATTGGGTCCTACATTTAGGTAATGAAGATGTATGGGTCATACAAAAACACGCTTAGATATTGTTTTGATGAAAATATAATAAGTATTAGCTTTTACCCAGTAGTTTCTCCAGTGTGGACAAATGTAAATAATTAAGAATTGTGTATGACACATTCTAAGTGCTCGAGGTGGTGTTGGTGAGAAATGGCTCCAGAATTTGGCAGTAATAATGAAGAAATAAGATGGATCTATCTTCCCTGATATTATGCAGGAAAAATTGTAGAGTTGTAAAAAAATACGAAAGAAAACATAATTTTGTCATAGGTTTTTTTTTTAATTTTCCTATTTAAAATTTGAACTCACACCCATCGCGTTGCCAAATACATAACACAACTAAAACACCAAAGTTATACAAAGTAACAAAATTAACAGAATATATAATGCGATCCCTACGAGCCCCTCAGTGGCAATACTACGTAGTATAGAGTTATTTACACGCATACATTTGAATATTGTGTACATACTAATCTTCGCCCTTAACTTTGCTTGCGTGGACTTTTTTCCTGTCCCGGTGTAATTTCTAGAAATCCTCCCGTAGTGATACTCTACACTCTCTAACCTGCCTACATTCCAAATTAAAATTTTCTAAGTTTCTTTACGTCTGTTGTTTGTCACTCGATCATAACGGAAGAACTACATGTATACGCATTGTGGATTAAATAGAAAATGTTAAATAATCCTAATTGGGGCGATATAATATTTCAAACTTATTGGTCGGTTAGAACTAGCTGCATAATTAGTGTTGCCATCCACCAACAGAAAATAACTCTGAGAATAACTTGACAGACAGACAAACAAGAATGGTCCTTTAAGAGCTCCTTTTTAGGAACGTTAAAAAAATAAAAAAAATAGCTATTACAATATTTTTCTAATTAAACTCAAACTATAAGAGGTTCTACGAGATAAAATAACAAGCACAGATATACTGTAGAAGTAACAAAAGTGAATGTAGGCTGTATATCCATCGAATATGTGCCCACAGAGAAAATAAACAGTCTTTTGTAATTAAGATGAATCGATCTGTCAACCGCTATGTGTCATTCCATTCATCAAAATGAGTCGTATAGGCACATACATGTACGCAAGTCTGCTTTTAGACTTCTATTATAGATATAAATTGCAGTTTATGATTTCTACTATAATTAGAGAAGAAGAAGAAGAAGAGGAAATGAAAATATTTCATCTTCCTCTAAATGAGAATCGAACCCACAATCGCCATAGTTACAGTCGCAAAATGCCGCTGTGCCATTTTTATTAGTAAATTCTAAAATAAATAATATATTTTATATAAAAACATTTATTTAGTTTTCCATTAAAAAGAAAATACATATGAACGTGCAAATCACTATATAACAATGTTATCCAAACACACCTTTGAAAGCGTGCACATTTTGTAAACAAGCCATCTCATGTATTTCACCTTGTTACGTAAATTGAAGTTATAGTGCTATAGTATATTTATTTAGCTTCACGCTTTTTCCTTTATATAAGGGTGTATAGATGCAACCTAGTGTTAAGACACTCCGTTCTCCACTTTCCGCCGAATTTTGAAATTGGAATTGAGTGGTGACACCAGAGTGAAGAAATTAAAATATAAATGTAAATAAATATATCATTTCCTCGAGTGGGGATGGAACCCACAACCGTCGCGTAACAGTCACACCCTTATGCCGCTGCGCCACGACTTCCTCAAACAGTAAAGGTTTTAATAGTTAATACAAATATTATCCTACACATATAAATTCCAAACGAAAACATCCGCACACCCATCCAATTGCGGCTCCACTGGAAGTAGCTTCACCAAGATTGATCGTAGAACCTCATCATCCGATTATATCTAAAGCCTAAACAATCACAAGCCGTTCACTTGTCACGGCAACACAAACAGAGCGAAAAGTCAATATCTAAACTTCATTATCTTATTGAAGTTTGTAACTTTTGCTGTTCTTCTGAAGTCAACCTTAGGTTTAGGGAATTAAGTTAGTTTTCCATTTTTCTTATAAAATGTAAGTGAAATGAAAATAATATGCCTCTTGAACAACACTACTCAACATGTCATTTTTGAACTTCGGCGAATGAACGTGCAGAATTCTCCATTCTGTCCATTGTCCGTTCTTTGACATTAGCTTTTTCCTGTCTATACTGCTATATGCGGGATACACCGTGAAGCTAAAATAATCTATTTTATATCAATTAATTTACTATATCTTCATCTCACCATGAATTATATAAAGTTGGAATATCTTTTTTAGCTTTCCCGCATATAGCAGTGTTAGACAGAAGGTACCTAGTGTAAAGACACTCCATTCCCTATTTTCCATCCAACTTTCAAGATATCCTCGTAGCATATAGAATTGTGAAACTCAACACCACTATTTTTCTGGTAATAATACCAGAGTAAGAAAAAGAAAATAATTAATTCCTCTCAGAAATCGAATCCACGACCGTCGTACTTACAAACAGTCTTGTAATATTATTGTAAACATCTTTAAAGGAGTTTTGCTAAGAATCGGTACGTACTTTGTTGTAAAGAGTGATAAATCGGTAACAGAGTAAGCTTTAGTTCGATCCATCAAATAGCAGTATCGCATTTGCTATAGTACAATAGACATTTGTATATTATACTAGAGTCCTTGTAACTTGGAGAAAACTATTTTTGATGAATTGGGTTCCATGTGATTTATTGATGTTTGACTTTTGTAAACTATGTTGTGAATATTTTAAATATTGTATTTTATTAATATATTTGAAAGTGATAAATGTCTACATACATACAATTTTAATTAAAAATTGTTTCTATTTCTCGGTCTATTTAAAGATAGTGTCGTATTCCGTAGAAGTGAAAGAATGTTGAGAATTGAAAGTCTCTCCTTCTCCACAAAAAGACAGATATGTATTAAACGCCGTTGATGTTCACTCGGAAAGCTAATTAATGTCATAACTTTATTGTAAATTATTGAAAGAACCACTGGAACCTTCTTAGTAGCTCTCGTCAACAGAACTACTTTTCAACCCAGTGGTAGCTTCCTATAGGACTGGCACTACTGATATTTTCATTGAGACTATATCCTGCAATAGTAGGGAAGGCAGAGGCACCTAGTGTTAAAACTTTCCGCCCAATTTTCGAAATATTACATGCTAAAATGTCTTGTCTTGGTTTTGATTTTAAATAAAAACAAACAATCAACAAAGATTTCAATAGAAATCTATACAAAGAGAGCAACAATACCACTTATCCCAAAAACGTATTTGGGCAGGCGTAATCTAGTTATAACTAGGAAAGTATCAAACGAGTCGGCCACAGGACGGACGGTGACAAATGAGCGCTAAGAATAATGACCCTAACGTTATTTTGGCTTTGAATTAATGGTTCCGCTCCTCTGCCCTTATCGGCTGTTAATTAAACTCAATTGTTAGTTTTTTTCTTCTTTTGGTTGTAATTTTTTTATAGAAATATATTATATATAGATAGATTAAGATTAAGGATTAGGATGTTGACAGCATCAGACTGTAAGCATGATGGTCGCGGACGAATTTCAGTGTTGAGTGAAAAGTGATGAACGAAATGGCTTGACACTAGTCTAATAGAGTTAATGTTTCACACAAGGTCACCACATCTAAATCCCAGAAATTTACGGAAATATATTATAAATAGATTTATTTTTAAGAAGAAACAAAAAACAACTTCAAGACTATACCAACATATATGTATATACCTATGGACAAACTTAAATAAAAATGAAAAAGAAGAAAATATTATTTTTTTGCAAAGATTGAATAAAAGGACAACTAACAAAATTATTGTAACTTATACATATATATCTATAAACTATTTAAAAATCGTTATTTAGAATCGAGATTTTTTATTACTGTTGATTTTTTTAAAAAGTACTAAACCTTGTCCCAAAATTTTAAGGTATCCTTTGAAACTTGTACTACCATAACAAAAAAAAAGAATTATCAAAATTCATTCACAATTTACCAAGCAATCATACAAAAAATAAAATTGATAACCTCCTTTTTTGAAATCAGTTAAAAATTAATCAATCACTTTACTAACCAAATATAAAAATTTATTCATACATTATAATATATTGATAGCTAATAATTCATCAGTATTGTATTTTGAACGTAAATCCTATCATTTATCTTCCTTAACAAGATCGATCACGTGGCACGGCGTTACAGGTCAATCTAGGACAGTTAACTGAAAAATCTGACCGAAAATGTTTGATTTTTGTCTAAATAAATGGTTATTTAGAATTTTTGACGGGATTTTAGTAAGCTTTTATTTGTTTCTGTATCAAAATTATATGGCTCAGTTAGATAGTGTTTGCTTATACGCAGTGGTTTATGGTTTGATTCTTATTTGTTTTTTAGTTTCACGCTGTATCCCGCTTATGGCAGGGTAGGCACAAGGGACCTGGGAACCTAGGAACCTAGTGATAAGACACTTCTGTTCCCTACTGTTCTGTTCCACCGAATTCTAGAGCCATTGCGTGTTGAGAGGTGGAACTCAAGATTTATTAACACTATTTCGAGTTCAAAAAAAAGTTATAGCTAATAATTTTGGAAAATTTTAAAAAAGGATCAATCCACGTGTGTTTAGTTAAAATATATTTAAAAAAAATATACTATAAAAAGAACAAAAATAGTTAAACATATAAAAAAAAGATTTTAAGCAGTTAACGTAATGTAAATCCAAGCAAAACGAATATAATTCATTAGTTAAAAGCCTATGATAATTTCTCATTCAAATACTTACTCGTACATATCTGGTTCCATTGTTAAGAAATCCAATTCACTCTCGACGGGATGTGAAAAATCACTCCCTTTATCCCCTTATTCGGGATAATGGACGGGTTTGGGCGACTTCGGGAAAAAAAATGTTAAATTTGTCCACATAATGCGGCTTAACAATAAAACGGACCTAACTCAAAATTTCTGTTACTTTGTTTTTGCTAGAATTTGGCTATTAAAACTATTTACTTTTTCAGCTTCTTAATCATTCCGGATATACCAGAGTAGGCGGAGAGACGTGTGTGTTGAATGGTGGAACTCAGCGCTGCACTTTGACGGGATACCATAGCGAAGAAAATAAAACTAATTCAATCTCCGACTGGGAATTGAACCCAGAACCGTTGCGATTACTGTAAAACGCTTCGACGACGATCTCTACCTATACATTTTATAAGGTTAACTTTATTTTTCTACGAATTAACAGAAAATGTATGACTTGCCATTACTAAGACGAGAACACCACGAAACCAAGAGAGAACCGTACCAAGAAATTATTCTGATAAATGACTCGAGGAAATCACCTAATATCCAGAATGTCAATTATTCATGCCTCTTGAAAAACGTACTTCCGCCTGAAATTGTTAACTTTTCCTTATTTTACTGGCTTGTATTTGTGTTAAAACAATGTAATTTACTTCTGGGATCTATGAATTACAAGATTTTTTTGTATTTACTTGCTTTGGACCTTTCGGACGTATAAGCAGAGATTAGTGATTGATCACTCTTTTTATAACTTGCTGATCTTTTTAGATTCTAGTGCCATTATAAATAAAACAACGTGTAGACTAAAAGCGTGGCATTGAGGTCCTTCAATGGGCAACGTCTCGAAAATTAGGCGGTCACGGAGTGTCTTAACACTAGGTTTCCTTAACATATCTTTCTATACGCGGGATACAGCGTGAAAATAAAAAAATATCTCGAAAAAGTCCGCATTCAGTAATAAATAAAAAGTTAAAGATAATCACTAGATATAAAATATATAAAACACAAGAACTAAGTGTTGGAAGAGCATCATAAACATCAATAGATTATTATTTAACCGGAAAAAACACAAGCTGAGCTTCGTATAGAGAAAACTATAAATAAGTGTATAGCTTTCTAGGAACAAGCAATTGTAGATTTAAACTTTGTATTTTTAACATTTAGCTTTATAATATACCGTTTCAGGATTTTCTTTAGCTTCAAGTTTGTTTCGCATAGCAGGATAGAACCAGGAGGTTAATACCAATACTCCATTCTCGATTTTCAGACAGAATTCGGGACGCTTGTGTTGAGTGGTGGAACTTAACGCCACGCTTTCCTTTCCAAAATGGAGAAAAAAAATCATTCTTTCCCAGGCAGGTGGTCGAACCCACTATCTTCTCGTTAACAATCAAACGCTGTCCCAATGCAAAGACCTCTTTTAATGCCATTAATGATGCCGTTAATGATAGTCAATAAATAAAACTGTATTACGTGTTGAGTTGCAAAACTCAACGCCGCGCTTTGCCTTGACACCAGAACGAAGAAATAAAAACATTAAATATTTAATATCCTCGAGTAGCAATCGTTCCCACAATCTGTCGCGTTCATAGTCACAAACTTGTGCCCCGCGCCACAACTAGCCTCTCGACATTATTTAAATCATTACAATTACCTCTAGCATCTCATAGTTATTCGCAGGAAAAAGTAGATTATACAATCAAAAACTATTACTGCGTCCCGATACCCTACCTACGTACGGGTAGATAGAAATGTAATTAAATTTGCTCAAACCACGAAAACGAATCACTAATGAAATTCCAATATAAACGATACGGTTTTTTTCACAAAAACAAACGTAAACACCACAACTAGACTAGAATCAACAGTTTCTTGGAGCAGATTAATTGATAGCCTGAAATTCAACTTAGCCAGATAGTGCTCTCAGTGTGTTTTGTCCCTTTGAAATGGTTTAAGTAATCCGCTTTGGAAAATCGAGGAAGTAAATTAGAAAACTACCGTTTTTATACTTTTGTAGATTCCTTTCGATAGAGAATCAGCCAAGTGGAAGGGTTGGCGCTACTGCTTTGTATGTGGAACTGTGTGTGTTCATTTCCTTTTTAATTTTCATCAAAGTGACACAGTTTGATTAAGGTAAAATGCTTTTTTTTAGGAAAATCTAGTAACATAATATGTATAATCATATTTTCTTTTTGCTCTTATCCTAAAAATAGTATAAGTGCTGTACTGAATCTGTTATTTCTTGTGTAGTAAATAATAAAAATATTTACAATATTTTTACTATTCCAGTATTTTCTGATTCCAAAGAAAGAAATAAATACTGAAATATTTTTTAGAATTCTTGTGTGTTTGAGTAAATGAGAAATTTGAAACTAATATTTTTTTTGTCGACCCATAAACAAAAGCAAAACATTTTATTTTCGATTTTAAGTATTTAATAATAAATATTTAGATATCAAACTAATTAAAGCAAGTATAAAAACCGTCCTTCCTTTTTGGTACAGCTAAAACAGATAATTTTATATATTTAAGAAAATCTCCGTCTTCTCCGTAACATTAAAATAAAAAAAATCTATAACAATTATCGGAACAAAGAAAAAGTTCTCAACTGTTAATGGACGATAAAGTTGCGTTATTAAAACTTTAATTTTGAAAAAAATGCATGGCGACAACCAACTTATCTTTTACAATGACAGCTCGTGAAAGAAAAAATATACAGATAAAAAAAAACTTTAAAACAGTAGCTATTAAAAGTTTTGGAAGATATTACTTTTACTCAGCCACGTCCTTTTGAAGGAACTGCGAGTTGTGTTATTGAATTTTTTTCTTACGATAATTTTATTTCCAACCAGTCGACGCCTGGTATTTTGTTTGCGTGGACTTAAATACGTAAAATGTAAAATCTAATTTTTTCGATTGCAAAAAATTTCGAGAAATTCTTTTTTTACTGCTCCCTATATAATACTACCTAATCTATATACCAAATTTCAATTTTCTCGTTCTAGTAGTTTCGTAACCGTACATAGCGGGGTAGGCAGAGGAAGTGTTAAGAAAAGTGTTAAGACATTCCGATCTCATTAAATTCTAACGTTTACTTACACGAGTATATATATTTATACGCCACAAAACAATCACTAACTATGATGTCATAACTATGCTCGCAGCGATTTAATAAAAAAAATATTTACATTGCATACCAATAAATGTTTATTTTAAATAATACCATTGATTGCAAGATATTGTGCAACATCCTCCATTTTGTTAAAAAATAAAAAAAATGAGTGGAGCTTCTGTAAAGAATATTCAGGGTTAGTTTTTATATAATATTAGATACTATATATAATACTATATTAATAACAATAGGGGCTGTCGTGGCGCAGTGAACTTTGAAGTATTTTTATTTCCTCGCTTAGCCAAGAAGATAAAGGGCGGAGTTGAATTCCGCTAAGAAAAACAATACCGTCAAAAATTGAGCGGATAGTGCCAAATGGAGTGTTTTAACACTAGATTCCCACTGACGAAAAAACGATATGACGTAAAGCTGTATAGAATATCATACCGAAATCGAACCTACAACCTTCGAAAACAATGTCCAAGAACATATTACCATTAGCCTTCGAAATAAAAGCTTAAGTACATAATTTTCTATCAAACCTTTATATCTCACGTTATATTATTGATTTCACATTAATTTGTGACTGAATGACAGACAATACTCACAAGTTCGTGAGTTTTAAACATTTTTCATAAAAGCTACCATCATAGAAATATAAGGGCGAGGTTAATTGAACTTTAATATGAACTTTCATATTATGCCTAATTTTCCTTGTCATTTTGAACAAATATTATTTTAATTTTTTTTCTTGTTGAGTTCGTTTTAAAGATAATCTAGTGATCGCTTACTCCATTCTCCACTTAACAACAATTTTAAAAACATTTAATTAGTTCTATGTTGTAAAGTAAGCAGAGGGAACGCAGTGTCAAAACACTCCGTTTCCCATTCTCATAATTTTTGACAAATTACGTTTTGAGTGACCAAACTTAACCCTGCATTTTGTCTTGATACCTCTCCGAGCAGGAATCGAACCCACAGCCCTAGCGGCGAAGATTTAAAAACTTTACTTCGCGCATATTTTACATAGCGTTAACACTATCTGAGTTCTAAATATTTAAAAAAACAATGTAGTGACTAGTTACTACTGCCCTTTACTACTACGTTTGTAAATAATTATAATGGTTGCTAAGGATGCCTCTCGTCGTGTCATATCATATCCCTCCCACTATATTTAAATAGTGTTAAGAAGATAAGATCCACCCTTAGAAAAAAGTAGAGAACAGAGAGTGAAATCAATATTTTTTTATTCTCTTTACCCGGAAAATAATCGAAGTATATGTATAATAATATAAATATATAAGCTAACGAACTTTAGGTTACGTTAGATAGCTTTAAGTAGGAAACTTCGGAACAGGTAATTGTAACGACACGAGTTTATCTTGATTGAATAAGATAATAGATAAACTAGACTTTCTTTATAGTTTTGTTTTTGTTGCTGTGATACAAAAATTATGAAGGAAAAATAAATAGTGATAAAACACTCTGATTTGTGAATAATTAATTTATATTTATAGTACTGTCTATCTAAGGATGCAAGGTCTAACTGTAATCGCTATGATTTTAGATTTGTTTTCCACTCGGAGATATGAATGATTATCTTGTTAAAAATACAATGTAACTTCAATTATTTGTCCCCCAATACGATATTCTTGAAAAAAACTGAACAAAAAGGAAGTAAAAAAGGTACCAAATGAAAACAACAAACAAAAATTGTATTTCACTTTCAAATCCCGAGTCCATAATCTTCTATAATCTACAAAAAAACGGAAATCTTTTTAGATCGACGGTAAAAAATATTTATAATACAAATTTCCAGCGGCGCGGCGGACAAATCGACAATTGTGTTCATTTCAAGTGTCATTTAAATAGAATGGAGTAAATGTTTTTATTACATTAGATACGGCGTTGAGTTACGCCACTCAACAAATATCTCGAATTCAAACAGAAAGTGGAGATCGGAGAGTCTTAGCACTAGGGTCTCTCTGCATACCCTACTTTTTTCAAAATTAAAGAAACGTATTGTGAACTAACCAATGCCATATTATAATACAACCAGGAAATATATTTTTTAACAAGAATATTCCTCCGAGTAAGGAAATGATGCGAAATTCGGCATGTAACCTACAACAAATACGTTATGCTATATATATAAAAGGACTTGTCCTCACTGACTGAGGTAAGACGCACGCACAGCCGTAACCGCTGATGGTAGAAACCTGAAATTTGGACAGATGTTTACTTTCGTAATCTGGACATCCACTGAGAAGGGATTTTGAAAAAAGGAATTTTAACCCTAAAGAGGTGAAATAAGGATTGAAAGTTTGTATGGAAAAATCTTTAAATCGCCACCGAATTTTATAAAATTTGAAATTTAGACTCTTAAAAATATTTCATTGAACACGTGTTTTATGGTTTATTATAATTCACCCCTAAGCTTGCAAATAAGCAGGCGAAGCTGCGCGCGTCCGCTAGTAACGTTATAAAAATAGCAATTCACGTTTTATAGTTCAGTAGAGGAAGATGCAAACGGCAACTATCAATCAGTATTATACAAACTACAAGATTAAATATGACCTCAAGGAAATAGGATCGATAGGAGAAATTATAGGCTATAGTAACTTAAGTTGTCATGTTCTTGGATTTTCAGCATTAACTTCCTAGCATCGCACACTTAGTGAACTCCATATTTTAAGTTTCATCATATGAAGTTTGGGGCTATTGAGGAGAACATTGGGGCTTAGTGGGATAGTACCACATCTAACTGTAAAAAGATGGTTGGAAGTTAGTTCTCAAAAGATTAAATTATTTCTATTTCCACCACCCCCACATAACATGCAAAGAAACAAAATAAGATGCTACAAATATTTTATACGATGAATATTACCTTCAATATAAGATTATATTTACTGTTCAAAGGAACTATCAGCACGTGATGCATTTTTATGACAAATCCCAATAGGAGAAGATAGAGTATATTATATTGGTTACGTGAGTTATGGGCAACGAGGTTTATGAGGAATAGATACTAACATTATATATTTTTGTACGTTTGTCTGTGAAAAAGAAGTTTGTTGTAAAGTGCCAATAAAAAAGAAAAGATCGTCGTGGCGTCGAACCGAATTAATTAGTTTCATCTAATCGCTCTAATAATAGGACATAGCGCGGCGTTGAATTCCGCCACTGTACACATAACGTTCCAATTTGTGCAGCACGGAACGGTGTGCTTTAACACTAGGTTTCCTCTGCTACACGGCATACAAGGTTAAGCTAAAAATAAACTAAAATCTGATAATAAAAAAGAATAATAATTATATTAAAAAGTAAATGAAAATGAAAATAATTTAAATATAATCATTTCCCCTAAAAAGAAAAGGTAATTAATATTGTATGTAGGTAAATATTTACAATATTAGTACAAAAAATATATATACAAAAACAAAAAATCCCAATTATTTTGATACATTAATGAGTTGAAAGTAAATATTTTTACTTATTCCACATGTAAAGGTATTTCGCTCGACGTTGATGCTGACGGCCAATTAACGTATTTGACTGATCTACGGTTATTATTGTACTACGGTTTACGCTTGCTTAAATATGAAATGGAATCGTCTGAAATATTACGATATCATTAGCATAATTATAATATAAAAAAATATATTTGTAAATGGTTATTTTTAACATTTTTCTTTTTGGCGGGTGGAATTGGCAAAAAACCTAATGTTGTAAAGCCTTAAGTGCTTTTTGTGTCTATTATTAGAGACATTAGCGTACTTGTACGATAGGGATTTTGGATGTAACATTAAGGCTATAGATATGAGAAAAATACTATTCATGCATACTATACATAAATCTAACATACACATAAACAAATTTTAGTCAAAAGTAATATATTAAGACAATAACATATTCCCTTTGTACCCGACCCGACATGCTACCAAATTCCCGAAAGTAGGGTTGCCATTTAAAAAGAGCTTTATCACTAACGGATAAGCCAAATAAGCCGTGTAATGCTGCAATTTGTTTCTTCTAACTAGGTCAAGTTAATTGTAAGCGATATAGTATATGTTTACTATGAGGTTACTTTATATATATAAAACTCTTCCGTCACTGTGTGACTGACAGACAACGCACAGAGAAAAATGTCTAAATTTGGTATGTAAAGAAATGGGACTGAACAAAGTTGAGAGCGACGACTAGTTAATGTTTAAGAGATAGTGGGTAGAGTATTTTTCTAATTTACTTAAATGAAATTAGGACCATCGTTTTCCAATGGCACAGCGTCTGACTGTGAACTATGTTTGCGGGTTCGATCGTCACTCGTCATCGTAGTAAGTAGATCCATTATTTTCTTATTTTCATTTTCCTACTGTAAAAGCATTTCATTTCCCAAATATAAGTGCAAGATAAATGCTAGCGTATAGTTCTGCAAAATAACAAGCAGTGACACAAATTCTGGTGGGAAGCGGAGAACGTAGTGTCTTAATAATAAGTTATCTGTGCTTAACCTAAACACGGGCCAAATAGATGAGCTAAAAAGATTAAAAATGTTATTTTGGTCTAAATAAACAGTATAAATAACCAAAAAGGGACAAAAATGAACAAAGGTAGGTAGGTATAATGTGTTATATATTAAAAATTACAAAAGGAAATCCAAATAAATACGTTACACTGTAAGCTCTTTTTGTGCTTTGCTCAGAATAATATTTTATAGAAGTTAGAAAAATATTATTTCCGCTGTAAATTCTATTCAATCGCGGCGACCGTCTAATGGATTTAGAAGCTTAACTGAATATTTCTTGTATTAGTTTAAAGTATGGGGGCAGTGGTACAATATCTAACTGTAAATACGATGAGTGTGGGTTCAAATTACACGAGAAAAGATTGTTTATTTTTTTTAATTGGTCCATTGATAAGAGGAATGAGAGATAAAACTTATCGTCTGAAAACAGCGTTCTGCGCTTTCCGTCTAATTTCGTTGTTGAGTAGCAGAACTCAACAGCGTACTTTATCTTACCACCAGTTGAGAAATGTAAATAGTTGGCCTTCAAGAGAAAAGATTAAATAGAAAGGTGTAAAATTATATAAATTATTTTCATTTCCCCTCTTTAAAAGCGCAAGATTAGATAATATAATAATATATTTGTATATATTTTTCTGTAGATTATTTTATAGATATTAATAAATTCGATGTGAGCTACCGCTATGTGAGTTTCAAAGAACCCAGAAAATCTGACCACAGATAGATTTTCTGGGTTCTTTGAATGTACTATTCTATGATCCTACAACTAGAACCTACTATCGATGGATTCGATTTTGCACTCGGCGGAATGAGTAATTTTCATTTCCTCGCTTTGCTAACGAAACAAAGTGCAGCATTGAGTTAACAAGCATTGTTTCTAAAATTAGCGACAAGTGGGGACGCAGTGTCTTAACACTACATTCTCTCTGCCTATCCTGCTGTACGCGGGCGAAGCCACAACTGAAGCGTACTGTCAATAACTTCTCAACTACGCTACGACTATCTCAAATGATATTTAAAGCATTCAATTAATCTCTTAATGAATAACTAATTCGTTCTCGAGAGGTTATAAAGGTCAAACGTCAATACATTTCAAACTTAACTAATAACGTACACTTAAGTGGGGAAAATTGAATATTTCACTTTGATTAAAAAAAGCGAATTTTACACTTCTACCCGTATAGCAGTGTAGTAAAAGGAATCTAGTGTTAAAAAGTATCTTAACACAATGCCATGCTGTGCCTGGAGACCAGAGCGAAGAAATTGAAATATCATTTTAAATAAATATTTCATTTTCTCGAATGAGGATCGAACTCACAACCAGTCGCATTTACAGTCACATTTGAATGTCGTATGCATGAGGAATGACTTAACACTTGGTTCTCTCTGTCTGCCCTTCTATATGCGAGATACACCAAAAAACTAAATGTGAAAAATTTGAACCAATATTTCATTGCTCTAATTGTGAATCGAACCTGTAACCAAACAGTTCCAAGTAGTGCCGCTTTACCACGACAGTACGATTTGTTTGATTTCTGTGATTATTCATAGATTGGTTTAACTGCGAGTACTGAATGATATGACGTCATCATGACGCAGATGCAAAATGCATGCCTTTTATGTTAGTTTCAGATTATTATATAGTATAGCTAACGACGGCTTTAGATATATATTATAGTATAGCTAACGACAGCTTCTAAGTGTAAACATGATAGGTGCAGGTTCAATCCCCACTCAGGAAAATTATTAATATTTAAGTTTTTTTCATTTTGCAGCTTCTTGTAGACAAAGTGCCGTGTTGAATTTTGAGCGAAGAGTTGGGAATTTAGTATCATAACACTAAATTAACTCAGCCTAATGCCCTATAGCATGAAGCCAAAAAAATATATATTTTTTTAATGTATTTAAATATAAATATATATACACAATTATTTCTCACTTTCCATTCACCATAATGACAATTTGATCGTAGCTTTATATCCCACAAAAAAACTGCTGAACCTTTTTAAAGTAATTGAACCTTTAGAAGAACACGCATTAACTCCTAAACTCATCTCGATATTGATAGCAATCAATATTGTAACGTTTAAAATAATTCGTCTAATAAATCAACGAGATAAGACCCGTAAGCCTGTAATTTGTCGGAGCTAGTCGGGCGTATACGATATATGTATAGAGGAAAAACACTATGTTAATATATTAACTAACTTTTTATCCACGGTTTTGCTCACGTTGATGTTCTTAAATGTCTTTCAATTATCATTAAAAAGTAAATGAAATTGTCTTATTCGCTTCACGCAAACAGCAAGGAAGGCAAAATGAACCTTGTGTTAGGACACTACGTTCCCCACTTTCTGTTCAATTTTTGAGTAATGAATTATTTTCATTTTCCCTCTCTTGCAGGATATAATTGAATTCACCCACTCAACATGCAATGTGTCTAAGTGGAAAAGGAGTGTTTTGACACTAAATACTATCTGCTTTCTCTGCTACTATATGCGGAACAAAAAATAAAATAAAAATTATATATGTAATACAAACCTCATTCTCATTACACACATACCAGTTACTATTGATTTATCAACAGCATTAACATTAGTTGATAAAAAATTAACTACATTAATTATTTTTGTTTCTATGAAGATAAATACTGTAATTAAAAATGTATAATAGTTTATTGGCTTTAGCGACTATTATATATTTTTAATTCAGGGCCATCGCTATATCGTCTAACTATAAACGCAACGGTTACAACCTACAGGTTCAAATCCTACTCGGGAAAGTTAATTAATTTCTTTTCCTCGCTCAATACAGAAAAAAAAAATACTATACTACTTTTTAGCAAAGACCCTTTGAACACCTTATGAATTAAAAAAAAAGATAACTTGTTAAGATTAATAATAAATAAACTTAAGGTCCAGAGAATGCCAAAGAAAATCGCTAGTACGATATAAAAAAAAGTAATTTCGAAGACTAGCCTTGACTTAGTGTCATAAAATTGGGAGGCTTTATTACCTGACCCTAAAGGTGTTTTAGGGTCGTCTTCTAAAGCCATATAGGTATGCATCACGTATATATATTTACTCATTTTGGCTCTTTAAGGTAATAAAATTTATCCGCCGTTTTACTAATAATATTCTTTACTAGTAGCTATTCTTAACTTCCATAAGACAAACCACGGCGTTTAGCTCCATCACTCAACACGCAACGACTCAAATTCAGGCGAAAAATAAAGAACCTGCGAAAATCTGCATGTTCTACAATGTCTAACTGCTATTTTATTTTACATTTACTATTTTAATATAATTGTATTAAATTTAAAAAAACTATAATATAAATAACAAAAATAGAATAGTAATTCAAGTAAATAGTTGTAGAAGTCCGAAAGCACTAGTTACAAGGTAACACAAAAGCGACGACACCTCCGTCCGGTTTGAGAACGTGAAACACTATCCAGCAAATGCCGTAATTGAGATGTACATCTGGAGAACTGTGCTTAAATTAGAGAATTCTAGTATAAATTAGAACTATAAAATTAAATGCAATATTTATTATATACATAAATATATAGTGTTACCAATAATTATTTTAGAAACGTCGACAGAATGTCACATGTTCCTCGTTCTTCTTCATTCCCGGAATAGTAGAAAATATTTATGAAGTAAGAGTGAGTGGTAAGAGAGGCAGAGGGTAGAGTTGGAGGTGGAGGAATCGATGATAATGGAGGAACGTCACATAAAAAGCGTGAGGACCCTACGGAGGGAATGTGTGAAGAAGTTGATGACAGTGGCCAACGCGAAAGAGGTATGCAGAGACCGTAGTAATACGTACCTATATATTCACATCGAATTAAAGAAATAACGGATTGATATACTACAAGTAAAGAGGACTGTTAATATTATCCTTTACTTTTAGGAGCTATATTCATTGTTTTTTTAACATGAAGAAAATTCACCAAAAATCGAACGTGCTACCGGCGTTATACTAAGAATTACATTTATATTTACCACTGAGTACCCACTGTACTGTATGGATAAAAGGATGCGAGAGAGACGTGCGTGATCAAATGTCATTGTACTACAATCATGAGTTTCTTCCTAATAAGCCCTAAATAGGTTAAAACCATTAAAATGTTTGACAGATACGTAATATGCTTTGGAGTAGTAAATAATAATTCTAGACGCCTGTTTTGTGTTGCTGAATAAAATTAAGTACATTTCCTGTTTTCTGTTGTTTTCATATTTTTTTGCTAAAATAGGATAGGTGGAGTGGAATGAGAGTTGGTTGAGAACACGATTCGATGATAGTGGAGGAAGCTCACGAGGAAGCATGAGGAACCCTCGGAGGACATGTATGGAAATGTTAATGACATACCGAGGTGTATGAGGTATACTGGCACCATAACGTTTGGTACTTCATCCTCTCTAGCAGAGACAAGGCGTGAACTTAATAAAAACAATATTTCTTTACCCATTAGCGCAGTAGAACAGCGTCGGCTGTGAATGGAATGGATGTAAGTTCACGGAGGACATTAAATTATTTTCATTTTCCTACTCTGTTAGCCAAAGTGCAGTGTTAAGTTCCGTCATTGAACACACAATGTGTTAAATTCGGACGGAATTAGTATTACATAAACAGAAATACAATTATTATTATAAGTAGGTACATGTTCTTTTTCAGATAAAATCGATAACTAGACAGTTCGATCACTATTTTCCCTTGTGGCCGTCACCAAATCCTATATCAAAAACACATTAGGCCCCCGTGGCACAATGAAAGAACTGATTTTGTTTTCCTTGTCCTGAAAAGAGACCCGAGCGCGGAGTTAAGTTTCGTTATTTAACATGCTACGGAGTGACTGAAAACTAGGTTTCTACCTACATTGCATTATGCGGGTTACAGAGTGAAGCTAGAAAATACATCAATTGGATGTCATAGTCACCAGGTAGTTTCATTTTTAACCCTCTCTCCCATAGATGGCTAAAAGAGCAAAAGTTTGTCGGGCGCTTTAAAGGAAATTACATTTCAAAGTCAGAATTAGAACGTTTTAAAGACTTTCGGTGAGGTGCAGATATTTTATTACTGTACACAAAAATATATTTTCAACTTATTTTGGCTTCACGCTGTATCCCGCATAAAGTTGGGCAGGAAGAAAGGACCTAGTGTCAAGACACTCCGTCTTCCGCTTTCCCTATGAATTCAAGACATTGCATCTTAAAACCACTTGAGTTTAGGCTCATATAATTTATAGCTCCGAGCACATTCTATGTATAGTACTTACAGTGTGCATGATAAAGCGTGATTTTTTAACTGTAAAATTTTGTCGAATCAGAAAACTTCCAGCTGAAAATACGGAAGGTAGAAAGCTAAAATTTACCAAGTAAATTCATTGAGGAGTGTATAAGAGCACTAAGGGATAGTCCCGAAATTCCTACAGGATCGAGAAAAAACGGGAGTCTACGCGTTTTAATCCATGAAAATAAGGTGTATAAAATTTCTTAAGCGGGAATCAAACCTACAAACATTCTGTATACAGTCACATATTTCTAAGCTACGCCACTCGCTTAAAAAACACCATTTTGAAAATCGACATATATTGAAGATATTTTCTGATAAAGATGGAACTGAGTTTCAATTCAGTGTAAAGTATGTCACATCAATGTTATGTGAAAACGAATAAAAGAGAAAACTAACGTCATCACTCTCAGGATCAACTTTCTTCCCAAAATGTTTGTAAAGTTTATGTAATAAAGTGGCGCAGTGAGCGTCTGATTAAACGGGTCGTAGGTTCGATGCCTAAGCGGGGGATGATTATATTTAATTTATTTTTGTTTCCCCGTCATCTACCGGAAATTCTGCGAAAAATTAGGAACTGAATGTCTTAACACTAAGTTCCCGTTGATTACCATGCGAGAAAAAACGTGAAGCTACGCTTGCTTTCACGTTTTTCCCGCAGATGCCAGGGTTGATGGTATAAAGTAGAAAAATATACCATTGCATACTTTTGACACACATCTGGGAACCTAGTGTTGACACGCTCGGTTCCCATTAAGAAACTTCCGGTTCCCACTTTCCGCCGTATTGCCTGGTTACCAGAGCGAGGAAATGATATTTTTTAATGGAATAAGACAATATATAAAATACTTAATTTCCTCGAATGAGAATCGAACCCACAAGCTGTTGCGTTTAAAGTCGTATGCTCGTGCCCTTGCGCCACGACTGGCCTCTAGAATATACTCGTACAGGTTAATAGGATTTTGTATTCAAAATATGTATTCGTAATTTTCTAACTATATATAGATTTATATAGTAAATAGTTTACAGAAGCATAGCTTAGCAAACTATGCTTGAAGTTCCGATGAACTTCCAGTTAACTTCTTGTTAATTATTCCAATTATTTCCTTAGAGATTTTACGTTCTCACACACTGGTTCCATCCTATATTGCAAATATATATTTTTTAATTTTAAGGGTGCGAAGACCTTAAGCAACTTAAAAATTGAAGAATACTACATTAGACAGTGAAAAAATATTCTTGTCCATTTATCAAGAAAGACTATAGACTATATTACATCGCATTATTCATTTGTATAATCTAAAGCCCATATTTCAAACACTACTCTTAGTTATTTTCGTTTTACTACAGGAAAGCCGTAGGTTAAAGCTAGTTAATTAATATTACCAAAATTTATCATAGAAGTAGCCGCAATTGTATTTGCGTGGACTTTAACGAATGGAACTGGAAAATTCCTTTTTGTCCGTTCTCGTAGGAATTTCCTGAAATGCTCTATACACATACGATACATGTAGGGACATGTCAAATTTAAAGTCCAATAATTTCATTTGCGCGTTGTCTTTCAGTCACTCAGTAATGGGAGAGTTTAATATAGGTACAAATCTTTTTTAGCTTCACGCTGTGTCCCGCACATAGCATAGTAAGCAGAGAAAACGTGGGAACTTACGAGTTAAGACTCCGCTTTAATATTTCCATTTTCCCGAATTCTGGAAGCATTGCATGTTGAGTGGCGTGATCGTTCCAGGTGGTTGCCAAATGGTTACCAGGGCGAGGAAATGAAAATATCAGATATTTCATTAGATCAAATGGGAATAAAACCCACAACCTGCCGCCAGTTTCTCTAAAAAAGCTTCTTTCTCTACTTTCCGCTCATTTTAGATAATATAAATGTATGTATGAAGTACAAACATCCCCACCACTATAGCATTATTTCTAGAGTACCAAACATTTTCGTATTTGTTTAGCCATGAATAGTTTGTGATGTAATTTAAGTCTAATTTATACGTTGTATTTGCATAAGTTGCATTATGCAATCTGCACATGAATGAGTTCTCTATGTACACTGTTTAAATTAGCACTCAGTATTTAAGTTGTGTCGCAGTGGAACAAATTCGGGTTGTAAATGATTCTGTTGTAGGTTCGATTCCCATTCGGAGGAATGTTTTTTTATCTCCTGGCTTTGGTAACAAGACAACGCGACGTTGAGTTCTGCCTCTCAACATGTAATGTGTTGAAAATTGGGTGGTGCGTTTGGAACTAAGTAACTTAAGTCGAACATGATGAGGGGAATCCCCCTAACAAGCCTAACAGAAAAAACAGTGACGCTGTTTTTTTTCATATAAATATTTAGAATAGCACATATATACCACTGATGTGGCTGACTGTCACTCGATGATTATGGATTCAATCGCCATACGAGAAAATATATTACATATTATTTTAAAAAAAAATTTTTTAGCTACTTCTTCTAGTAAAGAAGAAAGTAGACACCTGCATCTTTATTACTCTAATAATTATTAAAATTACATTAAAATTTGAACTGGCTACCACCATAGATATTTCGAAAGCTAAGTAATATAAAAATATCCTGGCGCTATACCAAATGTATGTCAAAATAAACTTTTACTATATCACAGAACCTAAGCTGCTGTAACTCGATCGTTGAAAAAGAGCATTTGGTTTTAATACGAGCTTTTACTATGCGTATAAAAATAAATGTACATTTTAGGTCTTTCTTTTTTTAACTGTGCGCTGTATCCCGAATATAGTAAGCAGGGGAAACCTAGTACCTAGTACTAGACACTGTACTAGTGTCTAAAACACTCCATTCCTCAATTAAAAGGCATTAAGTGTTGAGTGGCTGAACTCACCGTCAAAACTTCATTCCCCGACTGGGAATCGAACCCAGAACCCTGTGCCGCTGTGCAACGACAGCTTCGTTAGTATTTCTTTGTATATTTACGAAATACTTACTTTTTCAGAAAATTTGATCTATTCTAAAAAAATCTATTCTAAAAAAATCTACTTAGACAATAATATCTGATTTGCACCTAATTCGGTCAATTAGTCAAAAATAGTACTTATGTTGTCATATTTACTGACGAAAATTAATAATGAAAAATAAAACTTGTATACAAATAGACATATTTGCTTTCTATGATATTTTCTATATTGCGTCAGATCCTTTTATCAAAATAAAATAAATATATCTCAAACACTAAGTTACATATTCTTAACTTTGAACTTACAATAAAGAAGTTATACACGAAAAAACAAGTCTCTTTATAGTGCTAGTATTATCTAGAATAGAAGAAAATGGAGTGTTTTAACACTAGATTATCTCTGCCTATTTAATAATTTTAAACGGGGCGTGTAACATTATAAACTACAAGTTTCAACAACCAATTCCTACATTGAAGCTAAAACATTTTATATAGGTACATAAATATAGTTGTTATAGTATACACGTTTTACTATCGAAACGCTACTACTATAGTACTACTACAGTCTAGTAGTAAATATAAATTTTTATGGACTTGGATGGATGTACTTTGAAAGCATACGATAAATTATTTTATATTATTTCTTATTATTAGGATATTTTTGATATGATGTATTGATTCTTGGTGTTTCATTTATTATTTTAAAAAAAGGTAATATTTGTAGACAATTTTCATAATATTTCACATATAGTTTTCAAAATGTAAGAAAAACATTTTTCAAAAATTCCATAATCTTTTTTTTGGAAAATCTATTCTTTTAGTAACGTACAAATTTATTTTTTCAGAAATAAAATCAGCAAATTCATTTCACGATTAAACAATGCTCGCGAGATCTATATAAAGAATAAGGTTTTTAGTGTTACATACATGAAACACTCATAATGGAAGCAAATAAAAAATATTTCGATAATAATTTTTACTTAACTTATGCCTAATAATCAATTGCTTGATTATTTTTTACACAAATATACAAAAAGATGTAATGTCCCTAAAAATTCGGTCAAAAACAGCTGAGTTATATGAAAAAGATGCTATACTCACGTGTTTACATCGTTTCTCGGTAAAACACAAAAAGCACAAACACACAATTGAATGACACAATTCTATACACAGTATGGCACATGTTTTTTCTTATAATATTATTAATATTTCTATATTGTAATATATTATATTTGTTACGACGTCGATTGTTTTTAGAGCGCCGTGCACTCTCGACGGCGGCGCGGGAACTACTGACCAGACTGGAATATAGGGATACCATTCTGGATCAAAATATAACCCTATGCAACACTAAAATACCTATTTTTACTAAAAAAAGATCGAACATATGTTTAAGTGTCTTTTTTATAAATAAATGCTATTAGTCTAAAATAGATCTCTATTCGGTTTCAAATGTTTTGCAATGGAAATGAAGTATGGTTGTTGTTGTGTTCATTTTTTAAAATGTATGTCAAGAGTGTAAATGTACAATGTGACGTTTTTTTATTATTATTATTATTAAGTTAGAGTTTAAATAGTATAGTAAATATAATCTTATAATATCTTTTTTAATTAATACCTGCATAGGTAAATTAATATGTTTTAAGTAGTACTAGTACTTAAAAATGTATAATTTTACAAAGAAAAATCGTTTAACAACAAAATTATACACGTTTTCAAATACATTTAGTTATATACGTAAATAAAAAATCTTTTTTAATAAAAAATAACAACATTCAAAGTTACAAAAAAGAATCATTCCCAAATTAAATGCAAAATACAAAACCTGGCATCCCCACGCTGAGAAAATGGCGGGAAATAGCGCCTGCGTGGACCCACCCCGCGCGAAAACTTAGCGCCAATCGAAGTGATGCATTAGGCCTGCACTTAGCTCTCGCATTACTTAGATTTTATAAAAAAACACTAATATACCCATACATATTTAAGAAGAATATATCTCTCTAAAATCTCGATTACACTACCCAATGAATTAGCTGTCCGGGTCCATTTTAGAAGCAATAATACTTATTACTTTTTTAAGACATAGACACAAAAATTTAAACGTAGCAGCATTCGAACCCCGCCTCCTCTTACCGTACAAATGTGGAATAACACTCTTAAAATTATATTAAAAACAATTAATTATTCTCAAGGAACTATATAATATTTAAATAAAATATAGTTTCCTCGGCAGACGTAACCTATTGTAGGTTCCGTCTGCCTACCTGTTGCTATACCATGGTACTAGTTTTTCTCAAAACATTGCAGGCTTAGTGGTGGAGCTTAACGCTGCGCTTTGTCTTGTTACCAAAGCGAGGGAAATAGATTATTCCACCAAGCGAGAATCAAATCCACTACTAATATTATGAATGAAAATATTTTAGGATTAATGCATTGTGTTATGGGTTCAATGCCAGTTCTGTGGAATTATTTTATAAAAAATATTTAGCACAAATTAACAAAGATCGACGTTGGGTTCCACTATTCACCATCAAGAGCTAAAAAGGTAAGTTTGAGTTTGTTTGAGTTTAAATTTAATTACTATAGTTGAACCGCATCTATTTAAATCATATTCTCCTTTATGAATGTTATTAATTTCTATTCATAGTAAACATGTGTAGGTGGAGTTGATGTTATTTATAATTAGTCTACATATATTATATACATATATGTTACCGGCAGTCTTTATAATTCAGGTATTCTTTGCAATACCTCGACAAAGTATAGATACCTGGAGCGTCCAGACAATGTATGAACTATTATGTACGTTATATACTTTACTTAAATAGCAACACCTGTAGGGGCAGGGTTAGCAGGATAAACAGAAGGAACCTAGTATTAAAACACTCCATTCTCCACTTTCCCCTGAATTTTAGAGACATTGCATGTTGAGTTGCGGAACTCAACGCCGCGCTTTGTCTTGCTAACAAAGAGACAAAATGAAAACATTAATATTCCATTTCCACTGCGTTCCTCAACTTTACCTAGTGCTATTAGTAATATTAAAGTAAAAAAGTCGCAATACTTACTTTCTCGCACGTCCTGTCCCTTCCTTGCTCTCGCCTTAGGCGAGTATGTACATGTATTACCGGCTGCGCATTCGGGATCGTATAGAATACCTAGCTAAAGTATAAAATAATAAATACTATTTCACACACTACCCACAGGATTTCGATATTCTATACATTGCTGAGATATGGTATATAATACCGAATTATATAATTTTCCGGTAACATATATAAATATATATATTTCCTTGCACTGCTAGATAAACTCAACTTCGAATCAAGGTGAAAGCGGAGAACGGAGTGTGTTAACATTAAATTATATATACATAATACACACACATTATAACCAATATGTGTGGTAAATAAAGCGTGAAAGAAAAGAATAAAATACTTAACCAATTTTAGTTTCTTACGATATTAATAACTAACATAAGCCTTTTTTAAATAAAAAATAAAAATGTACAAATATCAAATAATTGATAGCTATCTTAAC
This sequence comes from Heliconius cydno galanthus, assembly GCA_036379175.1. Classification (NCBI taxonomy): domain Eukaryota; kingdom Metazoa; phylum Arthropoda; class Insecta; order Lepidoptera; family Nymphalidae; genus Heliconius; species Heliconius cydno. The sequence goes on along the minus strand of JAKRZM010000506.1, from coordinate 267,146 downwards.
ACAATGAGTTTCTGACCTAAATCACGATGGTGTTAGGTTCGATCTCCGGTCAGAATAAATATTCCTCGCTCTGCCTTCCCTACAGTGTGCAGGATACAGCGTGAAGCTTAAAATAAATAATAAGCTAGTCGTATTACGTGTAGAATGGTGGAACTTAACGCCGCAAATAATTTAAATAATACTGCAAAAAGTGTCGATAAATTTAACGCACAAGAGTAAGCTCATTATAGTGTGTTTGACAAGTCATTTGGCTGTTATGTAATTGAGTTGTTCGAATATGATACGTTATTGGGTTATAAAGCGGAAACTATGAAATTATGCTCTATGTGGTAACACTGATTTTGTTGTCTATATGGAAATTAGTGTTCTTTTACTCCCTTCTACAGTTTTGTTCCCAAAAAAAACGAAAAGCCACAGCTGGATAAGCGGAGGGAACCTAGGGTTAAGACAGTCCACATTCCGCAGCATTTTTCAAGGCATTGCATGTTGAGTGCTCAACTCCAGGTTTTCGTCCTGGTGCCAGAGTAAAGAAATGAAAATATTGATAAATAATAATTCATTTCCTCGAGTGGGGATCGAACTCACACCCGTCGCGTAATAGTCACACCCTTTTGCCCCTGGGCCATGACAGCATCTTCATACTGATACTGGTCGTCACTCACAACTTTGTTTCTGTGAACTTTAAGTAAAATAGGAAATATCATTTTACCCGTTCCGTTCCTGAGAAAATCTTATCTTGGTACTTCCCTACAATCCCTTCAATGAACGGGAAGAGGGAAACTGAGTGCCTTATCACTAATTTCTCTCTACGCACTCTGCTATGCGGAAAAAAGCATGAAGCTGATAAAATATTCTGACATGTAGATACCAAGTAGTTGGCCAAGCCCGATTACAAACTGCTTGAAATCAACCAAATTAGTGCAAAAATCAACCTTTCAATACACGAGCTTTTCCGTTTCCTCCTAAAGCTATACGGTCTAAGCCTTTTAATTACTTACTTCACAACTGAATGTCGATATAATATGAAATCGAAATGAAATGTCATTTTAACTGTACTGTGAACGTAATAGTTGTGGGTTCGATTCCTACTCGGGTCAATTAATTATTTCTATTTCTTCGCTTTGGTAACAAGACATAGTGCGTCGTTGAGTCTCCAATCAACACGAAGTATCCGATAACTAAATGATGCGTGGACAACAGAATATCTTAACAATAGGTTTCCTTTGCCTACCCTGCTTTATGCGGGATACAGCGTGAAGCGTAAATTAATAAAGATAATAATAACTAGATCGTATAAGGTGGTCGTATGTTCAAATTCGAATGACATTGATCTTTAATGTATGTATAAGAGATTGTCTTCCTTAATTGAATTTTCTTAGATTGAATTTTATTTAGTTCTAAGGCAGGTTTAAGTAACAGACCAGAAATAAATATAATTCCCCCGATAAGGAGTCGAACCTATGATTATCTCGTATAAAGTCAGACACTTCAAAATGTCGACTCCTGCTATATTCAGGACATAACGTAAACAAAAAAAGATAGCTTCACGCTATATCCCGGACAGAACAGGTCAGGCTGAGCGAACCTGGGAAACTACTATTAAGAGACTCCGTTCTTATTAACATTTACATTTCCGTTTCCCACTTTCCACCGAATTCTGCAGGCATTGCATGTTGAGAGGCGAAACTCAACGCCGTACTTTGCCTTATTACCACAGCGAGGAAATGAAAATATTAAACATTTTATTTTCTCGAGTAGCTGAGCCATAAGCTGCGGCGGTTACAGTCGCATGCTTGTATCCTGTGCTACGACTGGCCTTAAAGTATTTAAGTAATTTTATAAATTAGTTTTGTTCATAATACCAAACGTCTTTGCTGAAGAAATTTCAAATTTTAATGTTAGAGCGAATCACACAGTGTACGGTCCAAGTTTGTAGAATTAACTTAAACTTTTTATTGTTATAGGATCATTCTGGAGTGGTTATTACTATAACACTACTACAGTGTTAAAAACTGTAAGATGTATATTATTATTTTAAAAATAAAAACAATTGCTTCCTTTCTCCTAACCTGCAAATATCGTGATAATTAGACGGCTTCCACCACTGGGGGGAATCTATTGTTTTCTTTGCCCCGCTCTGACAACGAGACTAAGCACGGCGTTAAGTTGTACCACTCAATACGTCTTGAACATAAGGCAGACAGTGGAGAATGGAGTGTCTTACCACTAGATTCCGTCTGCCCACCCTGCTACGGAACACACAAATAACAAAATTCTAACTTCACCATTTAAGCAACATATTTCCTTTACCTACAATGTTTCTGAAACACCATTCAAGTACTAAAATACTGTTCAAATAAAACAATTAAATGCAATGTATGCTCCTACTATGTTGGACTTACTAAGTTTTAGCTTTAGTGCACAAGTAACTAGAAAATTTTCAGTTTCACTCTATATCCCACAAATAGAAAGTGATAAGCTAGTGTTAGCTCACTCCGCTCTCTACTTTTCTTTTTGATTGATTTCTTTTTATAACAAAAGGTTGCACTTCATATCGAGTACCTACAGTAGGCAGAAAGAACCTAAATAAGCTAAAACCAGAGCGAAGAAATAAAAAATAATTAGGCAGACCCTGCTCTTCTACGCTACGACGGCAAATTTCGACATAAGCTATATAACACAGAGACTTAACATCCAACCTCCTACCAACAAAATGAAAGAGAGTACTAACACTCATCATCTACAACCCTATTATTACTTTAACACTACTTATTACAAATATTACCAAAGATTACCAAGATAACATTTCGGATGTACCAAGTTAGGAACAGCCAAATACCAATTAACTAGTTCCTGAACTGCTATTATATTACGTGGATGTGCATGCCACCATTGTATGGAGTACCCGCTGTGATATTAATTTATAATCTAAGCTAACTTCAACGTCTACTTGATAGTTTATTTAGTAATTGACGAGTTTGTAATTAGGATGTTATCTTCTGTTCAAATTATTAATTTTCTCCTTAAGTTCTCTTTTCTCACTCCAGAGAATCGATTAATTACTTCCGCCAATCCACAATGTCTTAAAAATTGGGGGGTGCACGTGGTGCCAGTCTTAACACTAGATTTAAATTATTTTTAGAATTTTTAAGCCCGTAAAGCAATTGTACATATACTAGTTAAGGAGGAAACAACTTTATCTTAGGAAACTTGAATCAACATGTTAGCAAAGTCGATAATACAATGATGACAAGCTCTTGGATAAAATAAACACAAGTTGGCGCAGCACTCGCTCACCTCTGTCCAGATCTGATATAAACTTTGTCTAACTAAGACAGTGTATGTCGATTTAGTTAGATTATTCATATAAATAATATGTTTTGATTCAATTTCTATGGAGAATTTTGTATTTCTCTTACAACGGAGGGATATCGCCGACAGGAAAGAAACATAAATATTGAATTTTAAGACGGCCCAAATGATGTGGCTTGGACAGTAGATATGTAATATGTACAAGAGATGGTTGCGGGGTCAAATAGACTCCATATTTAATTTATTATTATTTTTCCCTTCTGGTAGTGGTGGTGTGCAGTTTTTTTTTTGCCAATAATACTGATGTGCAAGAGAGTACCTTATTCAATATTCTTCATTCTTCCTCCATTCATATCAAGAATAATGACATACAGATTTAATTTAACATATTTTTTTTTAAAGTATAATTACGAGACTAAACAGGAATCGTAATATACAGTCTTTATTGGGGAAGATCTCCCTTTCCATTTTAAATTAGTGTAAAAAGTGGTTCAAACTTTTAAGGCTGCAACTATTACTTGACTAATTTAATTATTATTTCTTCTTTTATTACTTCTTCTTAGCTTAACTTAGACAGAGGTTACATAGTGTTAACACACTGCGGAGAACTTAACTGTCTGAGCAATTTTCAAGACATTGTGTTTTTAATGGTGTAACACAGCGCAGCGCTTTGTCTTATTCCAGAACGAGGAAATGAAAATAATTCTTTCTCCTAAGTAGAAATTGAACCCACCAACCGTCGTGTTTACACTTAAACACTTTACCGTGGCCTAAATATTATTTCTTTAATTTAAAAAATTGTATACATTCACTGTACGAAAAATCACAAAAATATAACATAAGAGGTAAGAGGCTCTTAACAAAATTATAGTCGGTTTTAAGCCATTTTTCAATACATGAACTCAAATTAAAATTTTAAAGTGTTTTCCTGTTGACGAAAACACCATATTGTGGAATATGAAGGTAGTGGGTTTGATTTTCACTTAAAAAGATATCTTTGATTATAATGTAGAAAAGGATGTTTTGTCATAATTTGGAATTATTATCATACAAAATTGAAATTTTCTTAAAGTTTTTTTTTTAATTTCATAATAAAAAAATATAGATTTTACGAATACAGTATTTAATTTGAACCATTAGGTACATGCTAGGTTAGTTAGTATGTTTAGAAAATATACGTCTAACTGTAACTTACGAGTTCTAAGATCGATTGTAATTGAGTGTTAGTTGATTATTGCTTTTAGAAAACTCTAATATTATTTATCGTGGCACAGTGGGCGAGCCAGACTGCAAATACGATAGTCGTGCGTTCGATTCTCTCTCGATGTATTGATAAGCTTCACGCTCTATCCCGCATATAGCAGGATAAGACACTCTTTTCCCAATTTTCCACCGAATTCAACTAAACACTAGCTTTTTATTACCAGGGCGCGAAAATAATTCATTCCTTCGAGTGGAAATCAAACCCATAACCGCGTTTACAGATGCTGTGTTGCTGCTGTCACAAAGCTCTGCACACAGAAGAGTACTCAGAGGGAACCTGGGAACCTAATGTTAACTATACACTCTGTTCCCATTTAAACACTACTATTTCCCACTTTCTGTCGAATTCTTGCATTGCACATTGAGTGAAGGAACTCTTTGAATCTTATCTAGAAGCGAGTAAATAAAAACATTAAATATATAATTTCTTCAAGTGGAAATCAAATCCACAACCTTTCAAATGTATTTTAACAAAATGCACTTACAAATCGAACCTATAACCAACGATTAACCACTAAACAAATGTTCCTAGAAAACCTATAGGTAACATTTTTCCTTTACGTTAGGAGAAAAATGCGAAGGTCGTATAGCAGCTAGTTCATAGAATACGCGATTTGCGTTACTTTAGTGTAAATGTCAAGAAGTTTAACTTCAAGTCACTTCTATTCTATACTACACTAGTGAATTTAACAATTCTACAATTTTGAATAGAAGGTGCAATTCTCGAATAACTTTATATTATATATTTTATACGAGTTTACTAGACAGGTGACGGACAGTAAAATTTTATGAAAGTGCATAAATTTTGTGACAGTATAAAATAACAAGAGAAATTATTTCCATTTCTTGGCTCTGGTATAAAGCACGACGTTGAGTTCAGAGCTTCTCAACACGCAATGTCTCGAAAATTGGGCAGTGGATGGTCAGCGAAGTGTTATAACATTAGGTTCCCTCTACCCTGCTATATATTTGCGGGAAACAGCGTGAAGCTAAATCATTTGCCAATACTATAAATATATTTTGTCAAGTTAATTTTCACGCTCGATTCACCTTCATTGAAGCTATTACAGCCCACAAATGGCCACTAACATTTAAATATGCTATTTTGGACCACAAACAGTGTTAATGTGATAATTGCCTACTAACTACTCTTGTACATGTAAACTAAAATCGATATCTATACTGTTTTTAACCGACTTCTGTAAGAAAAGGAGGTTATCAATTCGACTGTATTTTTTTTTTTTTTTATGTTTGTTACCTCATAACTTTTAACTGGGTGGACCGATTTTGATAATTTTTTTTTTATTTGAAAGGTATAGCTTCCCG